>JAWWEQ010016723.1:0-33982 GCA_035583055.1 Torymus tubicola
CCGTAATCGTCATCGTTGTTGGTTTTAATGTGAAAAAAGAGGGTATATCATTCGATTTACATATATACTATATAGTCGAAGAGCAAATCTATATAGTTATAGCGTGAATTTATTCTTATACGTTGACAGAGAGAGAGAGAGAGATGCAAAACGATTCGTTGAATTTTTCAGTATTACATATATACAATAGATGCCAATCTCCTCAGGCTCACGGTCAATTTCGAATTCATCAAGACGATTCCTGAGAATCATTATTCAACGACGCGACGCTGACACATTATATACGCACACGTAACATTGCTATATATATATATATATATATATATATATATATTCTATTAAAGATTCTTTATACCAAAGTGAATATTTTCCTCCCGCAAAAAGCGTCTTACTCTTTACTTCGATTTCTATATATTATACCATCGCGTGAAAAGCTGCGACCGCGCGCGAAACCAGCCGCTCTCACGCGTGCGGTGCGGGCGCTCTCTGACGTCGGGGAATGCGCGCTGTATATATAGCATAAGCACCCTCCTACCATTAACGTTGAGAGAGACAGAGAGAGAATACCTGTTGCGCTATGTAGCTATATGTATATACAGATATGTGTGGGTAACCGATGAGCACTGTCGTATAGTGCAGGATGGAGGTTTCGGATGTTTTTGATAATAAGTTAAGGGTATATAACGGGTCGTTTTTTTGGATATACGTGTGTGTATATATATATACTGATAGAAAAATGTGGGGAATAATTCCCATGTTTTCTAGTAATTTGGCAATATCAACGAAAAGTACAAATTTTTCCCTTAGAAAAATGGTAATTTTTACTGGTTTTCTAGTAATTTTTACCATACTAGTCATCTCGAAGCGCACTTCGCGCTCCACTTTTGTTTTTGTAACCTAGCAATCCATATGCTCCAACCAATCAAATCACGAATAAAATGATTTCACAACAAACTCATCGTTTTTTTAAGATAGGATTTCCATGTAAAAATTTGTACTTTTCGTTGATATTGCCAAAGTACCAGAAAACATGGGAATTTTTCCCCACATTTTTCTATCAGTGTATAGATGAATATAGGGTTGTGTATAATATCTATTTTCCTAAGCGAGTTATAAGGATGATGCGTATAGAGTAAATATATATATATATGAATAATTTGTTTTTTTTCAGCGTGCGCGCGCGCAAACTCGGTGAATAATAAATTGAACGAAAATCATTGGCACTGTGCGTGTGTGTGTATATATATAGTATCGTCACGCTCGCGGGATATTATCTGAAATAGTTCTTCGTATTATTCACGGTTTTGTATATCAATGATGATTCATTATATAGTCAATAAATCGGAATGCTATAAAAATTGTGTGGTTTTTTTTTTTCATTTGAATTGAACGCTTGGCTTAGTGCATGACAAATATCTATGGGGGAGGGGGGGGGGAATGTTCTACCAGGTCACCTATAAAATTCAAGTGAATTATGCTTTTAAAATGAATTATTGCACTGAGAAAAAAAGCTTAATAAAATTTATTAAATGTTTTATAAAAAGAACATTACAGACTATATAAAAAAACTTAAAAGATTACCGTACTTTATAAGCTATTTTGCCAGAGCTATGGTAAACGTTTCGGTCTCTATATACAGTTTGTGGTGGCTTTACGAGACATTATGGTAACTTTGAAGCAATATTTAATAATTTGTCAGAAATCTTTTTTTTTTTCAGTATGTAGATGAAACACTTCAGTTCTTTTCAAGGATCTTCAAGTTTTTTGGTAACCGCTGTCTTTTTTTTTTAATACTCGTTATGAAAGTAACTACATTACCATAACCATTATTATTATTCAAATAAAATGAATTATACGAAAATTTTCAAAACCGCCTACCTTAAACTCCCCCAATCCATCGCATTGTTATACACTTGCACGCACCCATCGCAGCAGCAATTACAACAACCTATCAATTTCAGCAGAGCGATCGTAGCAACGACCACCTCGACACTCTTGTATATACACACACACACACACACATACATATACATAAATACATATACATATATATACACATACCGAAGAATGTGCATAGCCCGATGTTTTTTTTTGTTTGTGTGTGCAAGCGCATGCGTGTGCAGGCTGCACACATACTATATATGCAGGCGAACGGCGCAAATACATCACGGCGCGTTGCAACCGCCTGCCGCCGCCGCCACCGCCGCCGCCGCGTCGAATGACATTTACGACGTTCCGATTCCGCGAAGGTTGTATGCGCGCTGTGCTGCACTATACTGCTGTTGCTGATGCATGGATGGATGGATGGATGGAACCGTAGTGTGTGTGTGTGACGCGGCGAGTCGCATTTTTCAGCGATGACTTTGCTCTCTCGCGTGCGCGTCAACGGGAGTGCAAAGATGCGCGTGAAGAGAGTTATCTAAACGAGCGAATGTATAGAGACGTATATATACGCAGATATATTGTAGCAGAGCACGATGCGAGTATAGAGAGATGGTGCGGATAGGGATACACCGCGTATGTTGGTGTGTGTCGAGCTATATATATGTTTATATATGGTTTGTTTTGAGTGTATGTTGTGACTATATTGCGAAGGTGGTTTGGCATGAAATTTTATTCTTTTGTTAAGGCGGGGCGGGGGTGGATTTAATGAAATGAATGGTGATTGAATTCTGCTTAAGGAGATATTTAATTCGAGTATATGTATAGCAGAATTGTTTTGTCATATTTGAATGAAATGAAAATTGTGTATCAATATATAAAAAAATAATTATGGCTCAATGTATAACTCTCGAAATTAATGACTATAAAAAAAGGCTTACATTATCCTAATAATTACGTTGAAGTTTTTATAGAATTCGAATGAACCGGGCGACTTTCAAACGAACTCTCTAACCTTAATACCGAATATACATAATTTTAGTATAACTTTATCACTTAAACATACACTTTATACCCATTCACAATCACACTCACATACATCCTTCAATTCCCTTCGTACCCTTCCGCTCACCCAACCCCCTTCCCCCCAAAATTTCCTTAACCTGCGCGCAATTGTCTCCAATCGATCTTCTCTCACCCATCGAATTCCGCAGACAACGGCAACTCCTCTCTCTCCCTTTTTTTTCTCTCTCTCTCTCTCTCTTCACACACGTTCACCCGAAGGAAACTCACGTCGCGCGGAAACGGTATATTGCCGAGAATAGAACGCTTGCGTTTGGCTGTTCGCCAAATCTTGTATAAGAGCGACGTGGTATATAGCGGCACGTCGACGCGGGGAGAGACAGAGAGAGAGAAGGAGAAAGAAGTTTCACGCGAATTATAACGCGTGTCTCGTGCAAATGGGTGTGTATATATAATACTATCTTTTATTGATAGAAGAGTGAGGTAAGTTGACGATGTCGCGTATAGTATGGGTTTCGATGATTGTGCGCACACGGAATATGGATGATTGGAAGTGAGTCAAGTGGTTTCTATGAAATTACTTTTATGGTTCAGGGAAAGAAGTAGGATGTATGGTGCAGAATATTGAATTTACAATTTGTTCTATTAATTAATTTAAATATTTATATACTAAACAATTTCTTTTTCTTCCTAAATTTTCTTTATATGTAAAAAAAATTTACAAGCACAAATTGTATATAACATGAGTACTACATAATAACGCTTATCAGAACAACAGCTGCGGTAACCGTTGTAGATCATTTTCAACTATAATTATTACAACCTTCGTAGATTAATCTTATACGAGCTTTATCATCTCACCACCACCAAAATCTCAATAAATCTTTTCTTCTTTTCTCTACTATTACATACGCCACATCATTTTCAACTCATGAAACTTTTTAATTTCGCACAGAGAAATATGCCACTCGTGCTCTCTCTCTCTCTCTCTCTCTCTCTCTTCTCTATACGAAAAATTATCTCTAGGACTGATAAAAGACAAACAGACGCGCGAGGCGATAAAGTTCGAAAAATGGTTTCAAATATGCCGTATAGTCGCGTATAGCCTTGAAACTTGTTTGAGAAGAAAACATTTATACAGAGATCTCGATCTCTTGCGCGCGCGCCATGTCTGGCGTAGACGTGCTCGAGATTACGGAAAATGTATCTGTGTGTATATATATATATGTGTGAGTGTCATGGAAATAGTTGCGCGATTTGCTTAGATATATGTGTCGTGGAGAGAGATTGGGTGACGTTTTGAGGGTGAGATTTTAGTTTGATTATGCAGCAGCAGTAGCAACTTTGTATAATGGTTGATTTGGGAGGTAAAACTAATTATGTTATAAGTGAAATGAAAAAAGAATGATGATGAATTCATATATAGAAATGGCAGGATATAAACGGTGACTATTAGTTTATTCGTATAAACGTGTCACTTGTTTTGCACTTTACAGTACAGGTGTGCGGTTAATTTATTAATTATCATTTAATTGAAAACCAAACCTCATTATAAACTAATGTAGAGTACATAAATAGTAAAGCTATGAATAATTAATTTTTTATTCAATTCGAAGGATCGCCTCTGTGATCGTCAATCAACCGAAGCTAATTTTTCTCAATATGTAACAAACACATAAATATAACAACCAATCATGTATTTTTCCTTTTTTTTTCTCTTTTTTTTATTATACCAATCCATTAGTATAACAGCAGCTAAAAGACTATATAACCCATGCGCCAACAGTCTACTTTAATCATCCGAGCAAAAAAAGTGAAAAGCGATAAGCAAGGGCCAAGAGTCTCTTCTCGCACGAGCTTATCGGAATCATTCGGGGATATCGTGTCGCCACGTCGATGATTTTTCACTTTACACCACGCATCGCTCGAACTTTTTATTACAAACACTCGAGATAAACTTTTATCCTGTGACCGAAAAGTCGCACTTTTTTCTTGCTCTTTGAGATAAAAAAAAAAGAGAAGTGACAGGGTCACGTGGGTTTATCCTGAGAACGTAGTCGGTTAGTGAATTGACGCGAAGAAAGCGAGTAGAATGAATGTATATATGAATTTGCGTGAACCCTATCACACAAAGTATTTAAGTATATATTATAATCGCGAGTAAATTTCTTAAGGATTTCTTTCCAAACGATCGGTTTCTAATCTACAAAGATAACCAAACGGACACCATTAAAAAAAATCACCGTCGCCCACCCACCCAAACCCAATTAATCCCCAATAAATAAAAAAAAAGAAAGGAGAAACCCAAGCCTCAAGGAAGATCGAAGAACAATCAAGTTTCCTCTCTCTCTCTCTCTCTCTCTCTTTCTCTTATCCCAGACGTGTGTTTTATTAGTTTTTCAATCACGGCTCTCCGCGACGATAAAACCGCGGCGCGAGTGGACGCTTTATTTCCCCAAGGTGAATTTTCCGCCGTCTTCGTCGCCGTGTCGAGAAAAAAAGAAGAAAAAGAAGAAGAAGAAAAAAAGAACAACTGCGCGGGTGTGTGTGTGTGTGTGTGTGTATAGAAATTCCAGTGCCGCACGCTACTCGCTGCTCAGCTAATCGAAACTAAACAACTTCGTTAGCCTCGCGGCATTTTCGCTATGATGGTGTGTATGTGTGTGTGTATACATATATACAAGAGAGAATACGTATGTATCCAGGCGCGTTTATACGAACCGAAGTATTTGAAGAATTTTTGTAAAATTCGGTATACGATTTTTTTTAATAAGGGTTGGTTGTTGGGGAATCGATAATGGGATTGTTTGTTTTAATGGTGAAGCATGCGCACGTTGCGATTGTATGTGTATACAGTGGTATGTATTGTACATATATATATAGTATCAGGTTATTCAATAACGATAAAAACAAAAAAAAATATATAATCGCAGACATCTATATACAGAGAGATTCAATTGGAATTTTCTTCGGAATTATTTGATTAAATAAAATATACAGGAGTTATCTGATACCCAAGATTCTTGAGATTTCCAATTCATTATCTTAATAATAAATTAACATGCACAAATGTAATTACTCGTTACGTTTAAACAATATATATTTATTAAATTTACCTTAAATCCCAAAAATTCGTTATTCTCCATCAAACCTTCTCTTGTACGTAATATATCTGTATTGTCACCGAAAAGTCGGTGAAACTCGGAGAGGCACCCGGGTACAACCGTAGTAGAAGCGTAAATAATATGTATAAAGCAAAGGTAAACACACGTCTCGCAAACGATTTTTATTTGAATTTCAAAGCCTTGGTATCAGCGGGTGTCCCCTATACGAGATAATCTCTCGGATATATATTCGTCTCTAACTTATAATTATTATAGATTACACACGTTAGTTTACAACCGTTATACGACTAAAATTTTGAACTTTTGAAATACGTGATCAACAAGTATCCGCAAGCGCAGAGAAATGTTGTTACTGTAACCGATATTTTGGGGGAAGATTAGAAAAATCGCGAAATGTTTATTGGTTTGGTTGGATATATATATCTTCCGCAAATTAACAGTATGTTTAACAAACACTTTTCGAGGAAATTCATTTATACGAAACAGAATTTTACATGTTGGGCAAATTCCGCTTTCCGAAATTCAAGAGTACATTATAACGTACAAGTCAACGTACATGTATACGCGTAAACAATAACACAAAGAATATATACCGATCGATCGTTGTATATATACACGATGCGCATATTCATTTGAATTCACGTGTGTATTATATATATATATACGCTATCGATATTAATTGACTTTTAACTACCGCTTTATATATGACACTGTATACACGCGAAACGCGTTTATTTCTTCTTTGTCTTCGTATTATATACTCGCGAGCTTTCGTCACATCATTTACGCGTCGTGTGTAATTTCATAACGCATCCGTGTTAACACCCGACGACGATTTACTATATACGATACCATACGTATATACGAAAAATTGTATAAAATAGTACAATTCGAAGCCTCTAAACATCGAGTGATGGAGAGAGAGAGAGAGAGAATCTTTTAGCACACGTGATAAGAGAGACCGCTGGAGCGGAATGTCGAGGTTATGGCGTCCGCCATTTTTCGCACTGTTGCGTAAGCTCGTATATACACGCGCAAAGATGGCGGCGGAGACGGCGACGACACGGCGTAGTTATGTATATATACCAGCTGATTAAAAATTGTTCGTACTTTAAATCGGCTTTTAACTATTTTATTATATATATATGTTGGTATACTTCGTGCTTACACTTACAAGGCAGGCACGCGTCGTTTGACGGCATTGAGGTGTAATAGATAATAACAACAACTGTCGTTGTGCTCGAATGTGTTATATAGTAACTGTATATGCTTTTAAGTTAAAAAAATATTACATGCAATATATATAGTATATATAATTCATTCACACCAATTCATTTTCCCTACCGCATCCACATGTACATACATACATACGCATTCCAGCCTGCGGCTTCTGCGTCTCAATTCGCTCGGCGAACTCTCTCAACGTATCGGCTCTACTAAATTATTCGAAATTGAAATGTCCTTAGTCATTATTATATATAGCAACTGTTATACGCACACGCTCCATATATATAAATGTATATATCTATATCACTCACATACACATATACTTGCGTACTCTTCGCTCATATAATTGATGTTACAACGTGTGCTATACACAGCGTTTTATAACTTTTAAAGTTTTCTCGTGAGTCGCGTATAAGGTGTACGGCATCCGCGCGAAACGATATATATGTGTGCACTACTTATACTGCGATATATATAACGATTCGTATAATAATCTCTCGTTCACGACGAGAAACCGCGCGCACTTGCATTTGAAATTGTAGTTTCGAATAAAGTTTTTCCTTATACTTGAGTATATATATATATATAATCAAACGTATCATGAGCTTCCGATTCCACGAAATCGAAATTGTACGCGCTTTGTTTCCCGGAATCCGAGGAGAGTCGAGATACCATCGACACGGGAGAGTGCGAGAGAGGATCGAGTGTATAATAATGTGTATGTATATATATATGTTTCCTCCTACTTTTTTTCTTTCTTTTACACACTCGCGTGTTACAAACGCATTTTAATTTTCATAAGGACAAAGCTATATATATATATCTACGTACATACACACAAAGTGCGGAATTTCGCACAAATTACATGCGTTCTCTCTCTCTCTCTCTCTCAATGATAAATTATCCGTCATCATGACACACCGATAACAACGATTATTAAAACGATCTCCAAAATCGGCTCTTTAAATTCCAACGTATACACACATACATACATCATATATACCTATATATATATAAACGTGATCGTTACCTCACGGCCCCTGTCGTAACGGCAGTACAGCGGCAGCCGTCTGTGCGCGGAATTCCTCGTCGTCGCGCCAACTGCGTACAATGTAGTAGTTGCTGCGCCTCTCTCTCTCTCTCTCTCTCTCTCTCTCTCCGGATTTTCCTTAATCAGCGACATCCGGCCCTCCCACGAATGATCGCCGTTGCCGTCGTCGTCCCACGCAGTAGTAGTAGTAGTAGTAGTAAGCATACTTCGCCTATATGTACTCGCTGCTCGGTTTCCCTTTCGACTCTGCGCGCGCTACGCGTCCTTCCGAAGGTTACATATATACGTTGTGGCTGTGTGTCTATCTCTATCTCTCTCTCTCTCTCTTTCTATTATACCACTTTCGAAACTTCTGCGCTCTCTTCACGTACATACACAATGTGTCCAATAGTATATAACAGCTTCTCATGTTTATAATAATAAATGTAAATGTATACAACTGCCGAAAGCACGCGGGCAAATCGATTTAAAATCCATATAGTCTCTCTATTATTATATACGTGTGTCACTGTTTCTCTCGTATATACACAACAATAACTACGGTATATACGATGATATCGAGTGAAAGAAAAAAGACTCGCACAACCTCATAGGATGATGTACTTAAATATATGTGTACGTATATATAGGTATATACTCGTGAGCGTAATACAAGTGAAGTCTCTCTTTCTCGTGCGCGGCGGCCGCCGGTCGGAGAACTGAGTAGGCCAGTCGCGGTGCGGCTCACAACCGAAGAGAGAGAGAGAGAGAGAGAGAAAGAGAGAGACTTCCTCCCCGCCGCCGCCGTCGTCGTCGACGTTGCCGCCGGATCCCCTCTTTTTCACGCCAGTCAGCGCTAGCTCCCTCCCTCCCTCCTCCCTCACTCACTCTCTCTCTCTCTCTTTCTGTTTCGCACATACATGCAGACATATATATATAGATATATATATACACATAGGTACACGAGGCTCGAAAAAGACGGAAGCTTGCGCGAGAGAGAGAGAGTGAGAGAAAGAGGGTTACTCTCTCTGTATAGGTACCTATATAGTTTTAATCGGTCGTGAGATTTATTTTTAAGAGTATGTGAGATGTGCGGATGGATGAAAGGTGTATATAAGGAAGAAATTTCGGATCCAAGGTACGGTATGTCGTTGCGTATAATGGAGCAGATAGGACGTGCGCGCGGATGGGGTTTTAAAATTGACGCGTATAGGTATTATTAAGAAAATCTTTTGTTTTTTTCCTAAAAGTTGCGTGAGGCTATTCTTTAAAATAGCTCCAAAAATGTTTAAAGTTACGCCATATATAGATGTCTGCGGGAACATGTTTGGTAAATCGATGTACTTAAGTAGATGAAGACGCCAGCCGAGTCTATAGTCAGACGTGCCGCCAACTATAAAATCGATTTATTTCAAATTCAACATTTTTAACGACATTCTTTCCAATACAAGAAAAATTATATTACATATCAAGCAACTTATCTGTAATTCTTAATTATCCCTTCGCAATTCAACCCGCGTTCATATGCGCAGGAGCTTCAACATCAACTGTATAATATATATACCTTATATATAAGCTCGCTTGCTCGTGCACATCGCGTGTTTTACAACGCTAGGCACACACACACATATATACATACATATACACAGTTGTACCGTGACGCTGTATGCCACACGAAGACGGATTCTCGCGTGAAGAAATCGAGCGTTAATTGCAAAATCGTTAAGTCCGTATATATAATGCGCGCGGCCGACTTCTCGTTTGCAAGCCCTCTTGGTATAATAAGGGAATATATATATGTACATCAGAGTAGCTTGTATGATTAGATATATATATACAGGGAGTATACGGGCAATATGTGTGAATCGATGGTATCGTATGTGGGTGGGTGGATTTCGAAAGGTATATATACACGTCTTTTTTTCAACGTATACATATAGGAAAAATTAATTATCTATTCTCGGATGATTATTGCGACGAGTATAGGAAGTAGGTATACAAACATTGTTTATGCGAGCGAACAATTAAACAGAGTGATTTGTGGTCGATATATATATATAAGGTTTCAGTTTTACGACACGCGAAATGAAATAATCCAGACCGCACACGTAGTAACAGACTGTATATAGGTTTCACATATATATAAAAACTCGGTGATGTAGCTTTTTCAGGCAACTCGTATATGTGTGTGTGTGTGTATTAATTGACTTGTTTTGCATTTATCGATTGTCCAGTCGGTTATATAGCAACAATTGTTTAAAAGTTGTTGGTAAACACATATCCAACGTGTAAAGTGACGAGCTATTATGCTGTAACAACAACTGTCTTCAGAGTGAAAAAATAACGATCTATCCAATACTTTATAGACACTTCTCGTTCGTCTCAATCGCGCAATTTTATTGTCGCAATATAAAGCTTCAGCTCCTTTTTCTTCACAACTAAATATATATATATATATATATATATATATATATATATATATATACATACGAAAGTCAATAATGATCAAATACAAAATTAACCTCTACCAGCTAAAAATATACAACACGCAACGACCAATTGAAATGTCATTGCTTCCAGTGATATTATAACCGCACATTAGCGTATGATTACGCGCGTTTATCTATTTTTGTTGTGGATACCCTCTCATCTCCCCCAACCTTTGCATATTTTACGCTCGATTTGTCCTCCGCTCGCACACATCTATTTTCGTACATCAGCCGAGACCGCACGAATCAATCAGCTAGACATTCTCTCCTTCTAAAAAAGAAAAAGAAAAAGAAAAAGAAATCTTATTCGATCCTATATATCGATAGTTAAGTAGTAACAGGTGACCCCGACAGGCAGTCGAAATACTCCCGACTTCCGCAAATACCTCAACGTATCGTCCCCCCCTTCCCTCCTGTGTCTACGATTTTCACGCTATCTCCCTCTCTCTCTCTCTCTCTCTTACGCTGACTCTCGAAATATCGCAGACGGCCGTTAAAACGGTCGTCGTCGCGCGTCGCGACCAGAGAAAATAGCCTACCCGACGTCGTGGACTCTCTCTCTCTCTCTCTCTCTAAGCGCCGTGCGCCTTATGTATATACGCGTACATATATATATATACAGGACCGAAGAGACGGAAAAATGGAGGTCGAGTCGAGAACCGCGAGATTTGATATATATAAGGAGGAGAATGCGCGCTATAGGCTGGAACCGTGTGTGTGTGTGTGTGTGTGTGTAGAGAAAAGTTATTTTTGGGTAGGTCGCGAGAGCTACGGAGGCAAGATGCGCAAAGGCAGGTGTAGGGGTTTGGTAGGAACGAGGGGGTATATAGAAGGGGTAATTGGACTTTCGCGCGTCTGTCTTTGCTGTATGTATATCTATATATAGGTATACACTGGAATTTTTCCTGGTTTAAAGTTCGTTTTTCCTAATGTTCGTCGGGATTTCGACCTCTAGTTCATGCTTATACATATATAACTTATTTGAGGATAGTGTGTATATAGATATTTACGATTTTCGCGAATTTTATCTTTAGTGTATAACGTAACTCCCGAAATATATAAGAAAGTCAAGTATAATTATACATATATATGCTGTAGCCGGAATTCCAAAAGTAAAATTTTCAGATTTACAAATGTATATAAACCTGCGAGATAACATTAATCATATATATATATATATATATGAAACTCCTCCTCACTCGAGTTAACCGCGTCACCTAATTCCTCGTAACGCTCAGTATATGAAGAAGTAAACTACAATCGTAAATCCATTCGCACTCTCGTGTAACTCCAACTCGTTTATCTCTCGGTGATATTTTTTTATCACTCGCAAATGAATTCGCGAGACGAGAGAGAGAGAGAGAGAGAGAGGGCGACGATACATCAGCCACGACAAAGTTAAAAATGATAAGGTCTCGTGGTTATACCTTTGTACTTTGCGAGTATATAAGGAGGAAAAAAAAAGTCGCACGCCGATAATGGTAAATATAGGCCGCGTACTGTGTATATATAAGGAAGAGGCATGTAAATTACACGTAAAGAGATGTGGAACCTCTTTTTCTTTTTTTTTTCTTTAATGGTATATAGCGTATTGAGGTTTTATTGAATGAGCATGTAGATGTAGGTTTTGAGAATGCTATAGACGAGTATGATAGTTGTCAAATGTTTGACATTTGGTTTTATTAATGACAATTGATATAGTCGTTCGTGTTTGAATTATTTTTAGATTTATTATGGTACAGCATTACTAAATTTAAATGCAATCACTACCTTTTTCCATTTGTTTAGTTTACTATAGATATAATGGGACAAACTACAATGATTAACTAAAAAAAACTTCATTCCTCGATCGATCATAATGACAATTTCTCCAAAACTCAAAATTTAATAACTATAACAATATCGTATACCAGTACGTTCGAAATATAAACAAAATTCCCGAGAATTTCTCACAAAATGATTTGCCTCTACTATACCAATACACACAATCTTATTATATTTCTTTTTTTCCGCATAATTCAACAACCTCACCGTAGCTCTTTTTCTCTATCGTCCACAGCACTCCACGGGCATATATATATACAGAAGAGAACCGTACAACGCAGAGTACTATATATATATATATATATATATACACACACATGCGCACGCGTGCAGCGACTTCCTCGAGCACACGCGCGGGGCATATCCTGTGCCGGAACGAGCGGGGGCGGCGCCTCTCTCTCTCTCTATTGCTCACTCGCTCGCTTGCTCACTTCCTTCCTCTATATGTATATATAGCGGCGCGAACGCGAGTTTATGAATGAACGCGCGCGCTGCGAGCGCTGCTGCTGCTGCTGCTGTATGCTGCATGTTGTCGCTGGAGAGCGCCGTCGTTGTGAATGATCATATATTTTGTATTGTGGTCGATGTGAGAGTATGGGTTGACTGGATTGATAAGGATAGGGTTGTAGCGTTGAAGAGTTTTTTTTTTTGTTAAAAAATTGTTTCGAGGAGAATAAAGGTTTTGGTAGAAAGTATAACATTGTTTGAGAGCGATAATATGGTTTTGTGTGATTTGAGTTCTTGAAAAAATTATTTTTTCAGTAAAATAAGGTTTTTTTTCCTTTATTTATTTTAATTTTCTTTTATACTTAAATAATATAAATAAATATTATTATACTATTCTCTTATTTCACTGTAGAACTCGAACCAAATTCAAATTTTTCCGATTTATTATAACATTTCAGTTTTAAAGCGTAATTGACTATATTTTTAAATTCTAATAAAAAGTAAAACAATGTTTATATCAAGTTTCAATATATACATATAGTACACAAATGTATTTCTTAAAAAAAAAACCGTACCACAAATGAAAAAATGTGCCAACCTCACCGACCCACAAACCTCCTCCTCCTCCTTCTCCTCTTCTTCCTTCATCTCGCACTTTCTTCCTCACTATTCCCAATAAGACACATTCGCACACGCGAGCTGTAACCGACACTCGCGCGCACCTCTTGCCATCTCCTTCATATAATACGACAACCTCGCGAACGCTGCTGTAGGGCCAGAAAAAAAATATATCGCGCACGCGTCATACTCTCTGCGTCAGCGGAAAAAAATGCGCACGAGAGTATAAGCGAGACAGCGTATATATATATATATATGAACGAGAGAGGAGACGAGAGTTACATATACCGTATATACGCTCGGTGCGATCTTTTATGATAATTTGGGTTACCGAGTAGCTTTCGGAGAAGAGATAAAGCACCGCGCGCACGCGCGTTAGTTCCGTCATAATTTCCACGAGTGTATATAGATATATAATATATGTGCTTATGGTACGCGTGAAAATAGGCCGTTGTTTTCTGGATGCCATAATTGTCCGTTTAAATGATCGATATATATATAAACTATAAATATTTTTTAAAGTGGCACATATACACGTAATGTAATCCATGCTCAAATTTCAAACGCTTATATACCTTTAAAAAAAATCCCCTCGAAATTATACATTGTTATAGTGCTTATTATATACCTACGAATATATATAATAGCTAGCTATATATATATATCTCGCTCTCTCTCTTATACGGCGCCCAAATAGATTTTCAATTAGTCCATGCGAGCTCTGATACTATACGTATATTTATATACAGATATATATAGGTATGTGTCCTGGGGGGAATGAACACCACCGCGCGTTTGAGTAACGGTCCGGACCGCGAGTTACGTGCATGTATGTATGTGCGTCAGCGAGTCTGACCCGTTTTGCGCAGGTATGCGCGTAAAACTTCGAGTTGTTGCTGTCGCCTGTATATATATACATGCGCGCGTGAGTATCCTGTAAGAGTAAAGTATCGACGAGTATGTCGTCGTTAAGTCGCAGTGGATGATGGGTTGAGGTTTTAGTATATAGGCGGCGTTTTTCTTTTAGTTCGGGTATAAGTTAATGCGCATTGTTTAGGAGAATTGAGGAGATTTTGAATGAATTCGTAATGTTGAGGTATATGAGGTGCAGACGAAGGAATATGCGGGCGTGTGCTTAGAGGGTGTATGGTGTATGGTAATGAAATTTTATTTTATTACCGTAGGAATTTCTTATCGAAATTGAAAAATATGCCTTTTAAGTGTAATGAGGATTGCAGTGCGTGAGGTACAATAGATACTTATGGGGGAATAGAATATATTTTGTACGGTAAAAGAAGTGAAGGATGAGTAGAGTGTGTAGTTAGAAAAATTATGAAAAAATTGTAAATATATAGTTATATATATAAAGTTTTTAAATTAACCTTAATTAATTTTTCTTTTTTATAATTGATTATTATTTTGAAGAATTTAGTTAAAAAAAAATAAAAGAACCATTATAAAATATACTCATATATAGTATAAATATTTAAAATTTCTAAGTATGACTTGCAATAAAACTCAATTATCGAAGGTTTCATTAAACTTTACATTTCACCTCATTATATTTAACGTCAAATACAAAAAACCTTATAGAAATCAAATTAACTCTAACACCAATAAAATACGCACATTAACCAATCTCTAATACCCAAATCGATATCCACACAGCCTCGTACACTCAAAACTTTACCTTGATCACCAATCACCAATCAGCCACAGCTCTTAAAAACTTTCCTCGTTCGCCATCCATCCGCGAGATGAAAGTCACGCACGCGCCGCTTCGTAGCGGATGTGAAAAGTATATTTTCGAATGGCGCGCATACATATACTCCTATAAGTATATACACTTGGAATGCCTCCTGTGAAATTGATTTAAAAAGCCGCCTGCTTATACGCTCACCTTTCGATCGAAATTGTCAATCGGCGTGATTAATTTATCATCGCCCATCGCGTTATAGAACATATATGTAGTCTAATCAGGCAGATATTTCATTGCAACACCTATATATCTATATGTATATGGAATGAGGATAAAAGGTTCGACGATTGGTTTTGTTAAACGCCTACATGCGTATACGCGCTCGTATATGCGTTTATTGGATGCCTGTGTAATTACACGCTTGGAAAATGCATTATACACACACACACACATACACATTCCCAAGGATAGAAAATTCGGCAGTGCGGTGCTGGGAAGGTTTCTTGAGAGCTTACATGTATATAGTATATAAGAACTGACACGTAGTGTTTGTTTTAAGTGCCGACTGGCGTAGGCTTTAATAACACTCTATATAATTGTCTGAATTATCAGATTGTATATCTTTTGGTATACCTATCTATATGTATTATGGGTCATTCCATGTCAGATTTACACTGATATTTTTTTTAAGATTGAAATATTTTTTTATGAATCTTTATAAAAAAATATTCGATAGGTATATTTTTATTTTTATTTTATCCTCATAATTTCAGATTAATGATTTTTTGAAATTTAGGGTTATGAAAAAGGAGTTTTTTTTAAATGCTTACATTTCAATGAATTCTCATTGTAGGAAGTTCTTTCAAGTGAGTAAAAGTTAGGATTTTTTCTCAACTTTTCAGAAATTTCAACTAAAACTTGTTAACAATTTTTGCTATATTAAAATTTTATGAAATAAAGAAAAAAGTGATTTTTCAATTATACGAGCATTTTTTATATTTACATTTCATGAAAAGGCTTAGTTTAAAAGTCATAAGCAAATCAAGAGCGCCGCACGCTATGTTTGCCACGAACGATATCGAACGTCTATAGTTTTCTTGTTTGTAATGTATCGATTAGTTACGCGTTACATCTCTGATTGAATTCGCATTAATTTTTTGTAGTAATTCGCAGTAAATTTATAAATAGTTTTGGCCTAGTTTGATGCTGTACAATTTGTGAGTGCCTGGGATTGCTTTACAATCTTCGAAACGCGTTTCCAAAAGTTTGTTTGTGTTGTTATATTCCTGAGTATCCCTGTATAAAACACTAATATTTCTTAAAAAAGAGTCTCGTCTGGCCCAATTAAACAACTCGAATGCTATTGATATTTGATCATTTGAAGATATTTGTAAGCTCGCCCGAAATGCCAGTCTCTTCAAAGAACCACCTGCTCCATCCCACGACCCCTTCCGTGAGCTGTAGCTTGAAAATGCAATTCAGCCGATCGATGAAAATCTTGATCATGAAAATAAATATTTGCAAAATGTTTTAGATTTTTGAATTGCTGTAGTGCTCCGACCGAAAAATAAATACATTTCCTTATGTTGGAAAAGTGAAGATCTAGAAATTCATTAAAAGCTTCAAGAAAAACGCAAACAAAACGTGCAACAGCATCGTGTTTCGTACAATCTGAAATATTAACTATAGTTTTGTGTTTTATAGAGTCATTCTCATTATAATCAAAAAACTACTGGGAACAATGTAGCTTGGTTGTTATTCCAGTGAACCCCAGGTACAGCATTTTGAATGACCAATGCGTAATTTTCTGCAAAATCGTATATAACGAGACATTCATCATTTTGTAGATTTTTTATAGAAAATTGATAAAAAGAAGCTTGCTTGTTGGCGATGAACGAATGATGCAAAAAAAATTTTCCAGATATACAAAAATTTAATGCGAATTCAATCAGAGATACAACACGTAACTAATAGATACATTACAAACAAGAAAACTAGACGTTCGATACGTTCGTGGCAAACTTAGCGCGCGGCGCTCTTGATTTGCTTATAACTTTTAAACTAAGCCTTTGTACATTTTCGGAAATGGACCAAAACATTCTTAAAACTTTACAAATTATTATTGTTCATAAAATGTAAATATAAAAAATGCCCGAATAATTGAAAAATCACTTTTATCTTTATTTCATAAAATTTTAATATAGCAAAAATTGTTAACAAGTTTTAGTTGAAATTTCTGAAAAGTTGAAAAAAATCCTAACTTTTACTCACTTGAAAGACTTTCCTACAATGAGAATTCATTAAAATGTAAAAGCTCCTTTTTCATAACCCTAAATTTCAAAAAATCATTAATCTAAAACTATGAGGTTAAAATAAAAATAAAAATATACGTATCGAATATTTTTTTATAACGATTCATAAAAAATTATTTTAATCTTAAAAAAAATATCAGTGTAAATCTGACATGGAATGACCCATATATATCTCAAAGACTGTTATTATATTTCGTAATCAACCGCGTATACAATGAATAATGTATAACTCGAAACTATACAATATTGCCCGCATATTACACACTCTTTGACACCCTCTCACCTTTGATCCTCTTTATACCGCACCTTACGATAAAAAGCCACCGATCAAAGCGCACCCGCGTGCGCCTCATCGATACCAGATCACGCACTTCTCTCCCTTTGGCAAACACCTCTCTATACACACACTGAAACGATGACTATACACGATGACGTAGACGACGACGACATCCCCATGTGTCTAGCCAAAGCGTGTCTCGCAGACCTAAAGGCAAGAAGCAGCAACAGCAGCAGCAGCAACAGCAGCAGCCACCAGCGTGCATACTAATTGAAAAGATAATCAAAGCGACCGCGTCGCGTCGTATACGTGACCCGGGTCAACGTAGTCGTCGTCGTCGTCGGCGACACCTTTGTATATCCGTATTATATAAGCTGTATACGCAACGACCTCGCAACCCCTCTCCTTCCTTCCTTCCTTCTTTTTTTTACACCCACCGAAAACAACACACATACGAGTGAAGTGCTGCCAAGGAAAACAGATAAGCCGTACGTCGCGTGCTCATTAGAGAGGTGCGAAAGCATGATGGTGTATGTTGTTGTTGTCGTCTGCTCTTATATACGTGTGAGTGTGTCCTTTGACAGGGTTGATGTATGTATAGTTAAACATTGACGCGCGGGATTCTATTTTCGAGAGCTATAGGAAGGGGTATGCTGGTGTTGCTGTTGTTGAGGGGGGGTAGGTCGTGTAGTGTGTTTACCTGAGGGAGTTGTAGTGTGTATATATATAGAGACGTAGCGGGTGTGGGTGTGAAGATTGCTGGGATGTCGTAAGAAAGGGATGATGAAAGAGATAGATGATAATGCGAACGAGGGTTGTTTGGGAATGCGGAGGTGTTGGAAAATTTATAAGCTTAAAGGGAGGGCAAGAGGAGGAGGGCATGAATAGTGAGGGAGAAGAAAAAATAGTTCTTCGGTGTGTACAGAGTGACGACTATGGTGGTTTGGGTATAGTAGTTATTTCAAATGTTACTGTTAGTGAAAGGATGCAGGATACGGTTGTGAGCGAAGAGAATATTATTCGTTATAAAATACAGTTGAATGCTTTACAGATAGCATTTTAAATTTATAATATTAAATAATAATAATATGATATGATGATAATAATATCAAAATGTAATTTTTATTTTTTCATTTACTTTATAATAATCGTTAAAGCAGAGATGGCGCATAATATTGTCAACAAATCTTACTAATATACTTCCATAAGTAGCAGAATTTAAGGTTACTATAACTCCTCTGTCTATCAGAAAAACACTAAAACCCCAAGATTTTCGATTATCAAATCACGCTATCCTCACCAAAAAAAACCTCTAAACCTTCCCTATATATACTTAACATATTCAACACATACACATACACACACATACACTTCTCTTACGACATTACATAACCTTCAGAAACCTCTCGCTCCATCTCCTGGAACAATTCTTGGCATCCCAACGTGTTTTTCCCTGTCTGCATGCGCGCGCGCGCTCGAAAAAGGCGAGACGAGAGGAAATGCAGAAAAAGGAGAAAGAGAAGAAGAAGAAGACGCGCGCGCGCGCGCGCAGGCTCCCGGCAAACTTGCTGCTTCTCTTCCCCTTCTTTCCACGCGGCTGCGGCGCGCGGGCGCGTTTCTTTCTTCCTCTCTCGCGCGCGCGAGCTCGCCAGGGTCACATTCCACGCTCGGATACCGAGAGAGAAAGAGAGAGAAAGAGAGAGAGAGGATGATGCGAGAGAGTGAGATAGAAGCAAGAGACTCGGGTGTTGTATGTGTCTCTCGGTGCGAGGTGTAAGGATGGATTGTACATATAAAGGAATTTCGAGTGGTTTTGGAAAAGTATAGAGGGTGTTGATATGCATGATTTCGTGGGGTATGTAGAGTGGGAAAATAGCGTTTAAAGTGAAAGAAATATAGAGTAATGCGACGTCGTGTACTATGACGTTTATTTTAATTATTCATCCTATGGTGATAATTAATTAAATCTATATTGACCTAAGCTTTTTGCTCTTTTGGCGTTAATCAATACTTGGCGCCGTCTACGTCATTTGTTAAGGGATTACATTTCAATTAATTACTAGCAATTATATGCCGCTTGGGCTACTATAACATAATTTTGAATACAATATGTTTCTTATTGTACAATGAAAAACATTTGCTAAACCAAATTTCGTTAAAACCAGTGATAGGCATACAGCTATAATTCAATTATTATCTATTTACATTGTAATGCTATTGAATCACATTATTTTATAGAACTAAAACAAAGCAATTGCTAATTTTCAAAATTTCGAACAATTAATATTCAAAATAAAATATTATTAGCATACGGTTTATTTTCATATACAAATATCATTTTAAACAAAAATTAATCATCATTAACTGGTTAACCATTTACTAAAAAGAGAAATTTCACATTGCACTGACTATATAAATGCACACTCGCAACAACCCAACCTATAACTTACACGTGTGCAACAATCACCCACACATTTCATCCTCGACAATAATACTCATCGTGAAACTTCAACGAAATAAATCAAACCAGCAGCTCAATCCTCAGCTCAACTTCACTATATAACGCATACACATGTTACACCCAACCATACGATCATTCCTCTCTCTCTCTCTCTCTCTCTATCGTCTCAAGTGGAAATACCTCGCGTCCGCTGCGGCGGCGGCGGCGGCAACGACGACGACGACGATCTCCTTCCATGGGGCGTCGTACGCGGGCTCTCGGCCAATTGACGACTTCCTACGACTTCCGCTTCTTCGCTGATTGTGTTTTTCTCTCTCTCTCTCTTTCGCTCGGCCCCTCTCAGTCGGAAGTCGCTCTGACGCGCGCTACTACTACTACTACTGCTCACCGCGCTTGCTTCTTTTCCTCTCCGTCTCTTACTCGCTTGCGCTTTTTTATTATGCGAATGCCTCGTAACTGACGTAACGCGAGCCTAAGATGGAAGCAGAGACGCGTGGAGGTGTATGTTGTGTGTGTGTGTATATATATATAACACACACGATGGATTTTAAATGCGGTAAGCTTTGCGTGGAGGTTTCAAAAAAGTATCTATATAGAGGTTTGGTTGGTTCTTTTCTTTTTTTTTTATTTGGTTTGGAGAGTTTTTGACGCGGTGACGTTGAATATAAGTAGGTTTTTTGTCGGTATGTGCGTGTATCGCGTGCCGTGACGTAGGGAAGTGTATATACGAGCGCGTCAGTGATGCGGTTTTAGTATTCAGAGGTTCATTATAGTGTGACGAACGTGTTTTAACGGTTCAGCCGTGCGTTCGTCAATTTTATCGGTAGATTATTTTTTAAATATACCTTTGGAAGACATAAAAAGACTTATTAAAAGTAATTGGAATTTGTAAAAAAAAATTTTTTTTCTTAAATTGGTACAAATTTTCAATAAATATAAAATATTACATTGAATAAGATATCTTTTGTTACTATACCTCTACAAATCTTCTCCCTAAAACCAATTTCCCTTCTTTCTCAAAAATCTACATCTCCGATATATATACATACACACACTTTCCGATAACGAAGCGAAGAAAAAAATCTCTCTCCACTTCGTACAATGAAAAGCACCCCTGGTAAGAAAACTGCCTACTATCGCTAACTTTCTCAAGCCACCTCGTATATACACACACACACATATTACCTATACCTTATACTATATATACACACACGCTTACTCGTGCATGCACATTGCGTAATATCTCAGAAGGGAAGAAAGAGGCCAACGTCAAAAGGGAGAAGTCCCCCCTCCCATTCGAGGAGTAGGGGGCGAGAATCCGCAGACGTCTGCTGTCCCCGTTTCTCGCTTCTTCGCTTATACTCGTTCGCGCTATCTTTTCGGGACATGTGTATATATATATATATACATACACGATGCTCGAGGGCGCATATATATATACATATGTGTATATCGTGTTATCGCGCGTGTTTCGCGTCTTATTTCAGCCCGCGCTCGAGGGTTTAGGTTATCGATTGCTATCGCGCGCGAGCGTACGCGGATTTTAGGAGAGGGGAAGGAAAGGGGCGGACTGGTGAAAAGGGTGTTTGTTTTGGGGGCTGTAAATGGGTTAAGGGGTGAGTGGTGCGCGACGATGTATATATAGGAATAGAATAAGGGGAGGTGGTCTTGAAGTTTGAGGTTGAGTTACGGTATGATAATGCTTTAGTGGGTTGATATATATATAGGATTTCGAAGGGAAATTATGTGTTTACCGGTGTTGGAACAGAGAGTGAATGATTACTGGCAATTTTTTTTTATAAGATGAACATATTTGTAGCAATTTATTATTTTACTATAACATTGGCTCGTTTAAAATTTTTACAAAAACTAAAAAAACTCTTTGTTTACTAACTCCTATCTATTAGAAAAACAAAATTTGTTTACCAGAAACAATATATTATTCAATAAATCAGTAAACTTTCCTCCACAGCATATACACCAACACGCGCATAAAAAAAAAACGATTACCTCAGACCAATACAAAAAACCAACTCGTCTTACTACACATACATATATACATATATATACATCACACTGCAGAGACGAACCGCGTCACAGTCACCTGCACCGTTCGTAGCTCTCCCTCTTTCTCTCCCTCTCTCTCTCTCTGGCGCGTACTTCCTTTTCGCGCGCGGTAGTTTCAGCGTGCCGCGGCGGCGTCGTCGTCGGTAGCTAGGCAGTGCTGCTGCTGCTGTTGCTGTTGCGCTCAGTTCATTGCCTTTTTATCGAACCATTGCGGCGCGACCGAATATTAGCCTCTGCGCGCTGTTATACGCTATAACGATGCAACGCGGCCGATTGTTATATATATATTTGATTTGACAGCATACAGTAGAGAGATTATACGTCGTTATAGCTGTAATTTAACGGTATAATTCTGTCGTATTTATTTAGGTATAAGGTTTATAGATTGCTTTGTTTTCGGGGGTTGAATATCATATGCTATAAGATTCAGTTGTATAGTATAAGGGTGAAGGTATAGCAGCCTTGCATATATATATATATATAAATATATAGATTTTGAAAATAATGAGATCTGACCCAGAATCATAAATCCGTAAACTCGTCGTAGGCGGCGGTAGTGAGGTGAAATGTGCGGGGTTTCACTTTGAAAAATATGCTATCGCGTGTGCGGGCGTTTATGAAGCTATAGTAATAAAAAATGTTCTACTAGCGCTTGCTTTAACACGTGAATTTCATAAAATGCATGGTTTACCAGCCCTTCGTAGTGGTATATAAAATAATGTACAGGTCTACCATGTAGTTCGCGTACGATTTTGTATACGTCTTTTATTACAGAGACGATCGGCAATAACTTAATTGAGCAACAAAGCATTTCTACGCGACATATTGTGGCCAACCAATACTTTCACAACTTTTCTATACGCCTATACGTATTTCTACAAGATTTATCGATATACATATATATATTTCTTACCTACATATGTATGCGTATACGGGCCTCTCCATAGCGTTCAGTTGTACACTGCAAGCTCTCTTATATATAATACAGCTTGAACACGACACATAGAGACTTGTGTGTGTATATATATATATATATACCGGCCGAGTCTCCACGTGGACTCGTTCGCGCGCCTGCGGCGAGACTGCGCGTACACGCGGCGTTCGACTGAGGGGATGATGCAGCAACCCTCTCTCTCTCTCTGTGTCTATCTTGAGCTCCCTACCTATGTACAGCTATATATGTCGTCCTGCGCCCCACCACTAGGCTAGCCGGCAGCACCGCGTGTTCCAAATCCTGCGCAGCCCCTAATAGAGGAAAACCACTACTGCTGCTACACTATGTCTTTGTCGTGATTTGGTGCTGGTTCTGGTAGTAGTGGTGGTGGTGGTGGTTGAAGTATGCCGAATTTGAGGATGTAGTTCGTGTTGAAAATTATAGGGGAATAGATATTTTTGTATAAAGGTATATAGACTGAATGTAGGGCGAGTGAAATAGTTTTAAAAATTAATCGTCTTTGAAAATAAAAATATTTTTGGATACCCTATTTTTGTAGTAATATTTATATAATAAAGATTCAATAATCAATTATGAATAATAATAAGTAGGTATAACACACGTACATACAGTACAATGAAAATTCATTGAAAGATTGAAAAGAGCAATTATCTTTTATTCATGACAGTAGTAATAATAATCAATCATCCGTACAATGATTTCGTATACTACTCTGCACTCAAATCACTAACATGCGCTATTCACGCGCGCGCACCTCGTCGCATACGAAAAGCACACTCTCTCTCTATCAATCTCTCGCTTCAGCATCATACATTTTAGCACCCGATAGAACTCGTCGGTCCTACCTTGATATATCAACAATACATAATAATTCGCGGCAAGCGCGAGTTTCCTTTGAGCTCTAAACCCGCGCGTGTATACGTGTGTACAATATATATATATATATATATATATAGTCGCCCACGGTTTAATATAAACCGGTCGATACTAACGCGAAAAGAAAAATATTATATATATGTATACATATATGTATACAACAACACGCGTTCACTTACAGAAAACGCGATCGAGAACTTTAGCAAAGCTCTCGCGGTTATATTGTATGTGTATGTATATATATATATATATGTACAGATAATTATTGCTACATCGTATATCGTACACTGCGCAAAGGTTTTTTTTCGTATGAAAATAGAATTCTAGTTGGCTCTTGTAGAAAAATTGGCAGGGCGGTTCGCTTGGGTGTTTCGGTTATTTGGATAAATCAATATTTTTTCTAATAATTATGTATAGTAAGTAGATTATATAAACGAAACCAATATAATCGTGCAGGTTTCTCAGTACGATTATTGTATCATAGTTACAATTAGCCTATGAAAAATAGTATAAATCAAATCTAGAATTTATGCCTGTAAACAATGCTTTTTTGTTTTACAAAATTACACAATATACAAAAATTAAAATAATTCACATGTTACGCGATGTGTACCGTACCTCCTTGCAAATACAAAATATCAAAGAAAAAAAATCGCTATAAATCATTGCTAACGCAATATATTCTTCAATAATTCAATCATTGTTCAATCATCGCAATATATGGTCGCTCCGTACGAAGACTAGCACATCTCAACTTCCCTGAGAAGACTAGCACATTTCGCGCTCCTATTGAATTTTAGATAATTTATGCAAATCAAAGGGTATATAAGAATATTTGCATACAAAAAAGTCTTATTGTATCTAATTAATATTTATATTCCTTCCTCCACAGATTTAATAAGTAAAACTCAAAGTGGATAGTAAAAATATGATTTATTTTAATAAATTAATTTCACTTATCACTTTGAATCTTCTTGTTTTAAAAAGTGAATGGAAACAACACACATATATATATATATATATATATATATCAATTAGACACATCCAAACTTACTTACACGGAAATAGTCTTATATAGATCGCGAGATATACGTGCTCGTCTTCTTACGGAGCGACGATATATACTTCAACAAATCCATGCATTATAAAACGATCGTATCAAATTAACCCAATGAAAATTTTTCAAAAACACCTCGCAAAACGGCTACGTTATCTATCGTCAAAAGGAACGACGACAACGTTAAAACAAATATTATACAATTATTCATAATAATAACAACAACAACAACAACAACAACGCGTCCTTACACAAACCTCTGAATTCTGCCATATACAAAAAATCCTTCTTCTCCTACCACACATTACCTTTATCCAAATAACCTCGCAGAGCTCGCACACCCCATTATTTATATATCTATATATAACGCTATAAGTTCAGCATCAATAGCAGCAGCATAAGTGTATAACTGCCAGCAACAGTATTATACGCTGCTTAAGGAAGCAAAAGTCACTAGCAATTCCTCCAGCAGCCGCAGATAGCGCGTCGACTTGGGAACGACGTTGGGCAGTTGTTGCTGCGAAACAGCGACGAGGCTGTCATCAAGGGCTAACCCAACCCCACGTCCAGCGACATCATCACCAGGAACCCAACTACAGCGCCCCAGCTTGCCAGTTTGCCGTTGCCGCTGTGAACAGAAGTATATAGGGATTGTTGTGTTATTATGTCGCAAGGGTAAAATTTCTAATGGTATATTTGTTATATATATATATATATATATATATACAAAGGGGTTGGTAATCGTTTTGTTGGACGATGTGATTGATACTATATATAATAGCTCTCACACCTTAATCGATATAAACTTAAATTACCACCACGCACGTCGTACAACAACTTAACGAATCAAATCCCTTTTTTCCCTCCCTTCTTAATTCCAACACTCACTGAAAAATGAAAAACCTTCTACTTCCACCGTCAACCTATACGCAATCACGCTCACCTCGTGACGCACGCGAGGACGCGACTCGTATATAAAAAGCATCCTCTATTTACCCTTTTCCTCTCTCTCTCCCCCTCACTCTCTTTCTGGCAACCAAGGATTAAAGTCCACGGCGTGTATATGTCACGGCTTGTTGATTTTGTAAATTACACGTGAGCGCGTCAATTTGCGAACGTATATACATACGAGTGGGCGGTATCTAGAGTGCGCATCAATCATATACATATATATATTTATATATACGTAAGCAGCGACGGTAAGTAGAAGTACGCAATGGTATATGCGTTTGTCAAGAGGGTGAAAGTAGTGGTGGTGGTGGTATTTTTATCGTCGAGGTGATGCAAGTCTGTGGGGGTGTGGAGAACTTTTAGAAATTAAAGAATACGGTTTACGAGGTCGTTGAATTATGTCGATATAGGGTCAAATATTTATCGAATAATAAAGTGTTCCGGAAATATATGAAGTGAAATGAAAAGTGAAATTTCGTAGAGAATAAAGATGTCTATGTGTTATAGGCTACTTTGTAGATGTCGAATGATTTGATGGATCATGGTTTGTTTGAAAAATGATTTGGTATATGATATATTATATTGGAAAAAGCTTGTATCTTTATTGACTTGTTCAGATATATATGTGTATATAATTATATTAAATGGAAAGTGATTAGAAATTCTTTCAATAAATTTCTATTTTTAATCTTATATATTTATGAAAAATAATTGTGATGAAAATTTCGTTTAAAAGTACACTTTTAACAGCGTTCCACCAGGCTCACACCACTTCGTACACAATGTATTACAAATCCACCAACATAACCACCACAACAATCAACCAGCATCACCCAAATTATCTCACGATAAATAACCCAATCATCGCTTCACACCCGCTCTCAAGCCGAAAAAGTCGAACAGTCAACAATCAACCCGCACCATCCACTACCTACCTATAACAATACTCTTCTCATCGCCAGATCACAGATACATACGCACACACACACACATATTACAACCCTCGTCTACCTGACCCACGGCAATCGATACACATATAGAACGAGAGAGAGAGAGAGAGAGAGAAAGAAAAAGAGGACCACGCGCGCGTATTTGCTCCCGTTCTCATCTTCGCGCTTTCTCAAAACCCTGGTGCTATATATACAAGAGAAAGGGATGGGGGGAGATCCGTTTTCCCGAGGGAGCGCGTATACTCGTGGTATCTCACCAACGACGACGACACGTATATATGTATATTATACATATATACAGTAGTACAAAAGCCATATACCGGGGCCAATTACAATGACAATGGATGCCGCGTCGCGCGTCTATAGTATATATTGGGTCCTGGGAAAAACGAAGGGCCTGAGCGCGCGTGCGCGTGCAGTGCTCTGGATTTTTGGAAGTAGCGAGTGTTTATATGTGTGTGTATCTCTATATATGTGCAGATGGGTGAGAGGAAGATATTGGAGGAAGATTTTTTGAGAGGAAAAAGAAAGTTTTGTAATATAGGTGATGAGATGATGTGTCGAGGTGTATATTGAGGTGGTGTTCTTTTTTCTTCATGGGATGGGGTTGGCGAAGGTATATGTATATATAAGAGCTAAGGTGGTGTGATTGATGGCTTGGATATAATAATTAATTGCTTTGTAATATGATGCTATATGTTTTGTCGATTGGTATATAAGAACTAAATGGCAATTTTTAACTGACGACGAACGATTGTATGTTATAAAGAACAGCAAAATCATATCACGAGCATCCCTCGTACGAATAATTTTAATTTTCTGATTATTACGTCATATATGCTATATATACATAACTGAAGACAATCGCGGCTAAGACAAACCGTTACGTTCTATAATCACCCTCCGACGGTTTGAACAATCCGAGCTACGCGACGAACTCACAAAAAGGCGACAAGGCCGCGTCGTAACGAATCCCACAGGAATTCAATTCCAATTGCGCCTGGCTCTACTGTATATATATATAGTATAGTATAGAGAAAGACTCGCTTTGTGATGATCGCCGTCCCTTCGTCGTTCTCTCCATATACGTGTGCGTGTGTGCGTATAATACATATTTTCTCAGGGAGGTACGTCCTCGAGCTGCTTCTCAATTTCCACGACGTATATATATATAGTCAGAGGTTATAATGGTCGCTTATTAATTAGGGGAAGAGGGTTGAAGGGTTGGTATATAAACGTTGAAGATTTTAGATATGGTCAAGCGAAATTTAAGAGTGCGTGCTGCGGTGTTAGATGGTCAGTTATGGTGGGTATATAGATGTTTAAGGTATAGTAATAACAATGCGATAGAGAAAATTTACAGTTATGGTGGGGCGTAATAAGCTTGTTCAATCGCGTCAGATGTGTCACTATAAAAGGTTAAGTAAGTATTATGGATTTTCTATTATTTTTTATAAAAAAAACGTTATCTTGCGCCACAACGAAGTAATAAGTAAAACGTTATACACACTTTGTAAGTATATGATTCTTTTTTGTTTCTGCGATTGGCTTAAAATATAGGATCTATAAATCATTCGTCTGATTGGCTGACATACTGTTGGATCTAATAGGATATAACAACAATAGGCACGTCTCTTACGCAAACTCCTTGTTACGCTGAAAATTCCCATTCAATTAATCAGTGCACACTCGTAATACATTTCCACGCATCCTCTTCACGCACATACACACACATCGAAAGCTCCCCATACTACTATACAAATCCCCTACTCTTTCTCTTTCTCTCCTTATCTTTCTCTCCATTCTCACTTCTTTCTTCCCTCGTTCTCCTACCATCCTTACCGCTTCACACTATATTCTCCTCTTCTCTCTCTCTCTCTCTCTCTCTCTCTCTCTCTCTCTCTCTCTTTCTCATTCTCTTGCGCCCTTTCGCACGCGTAGCTCGTCTCCCCATTCACGCGCTCGCACAGTACCTGAAGAAAAGAAGAAAGGAGGCGCGCGAGAGCATTTGAATGATCGGAAATAAAACGAAATCGAGCGCTCGATAAGCGCAAGAGGGAGAGAGAGAGCTTGGGGGCATTTAAAAAGCGAAACGAGAGAGAGAGAGCGAGCGAGAGGGAGAGAAAAAAAACAAGGGCATTGTGTCGGTGGTGGGAAAGCTTCTTCTTCTACTGCTATACTACTGTTGCCGCTGCTGTTACAGCCGGTTCTCTTGGTGTTTCGGGGGGTGTGGAAACGTGAGACGGAAACGGGTGCAAGTGCAAGAGAACTGCTTTTCAAGGGAGAGAAAGAGAGAGAGAGAGAGAGAATAGGAGAGGATGCGCGAAGGTCGAAGGTGAGACGGTCGGTGGAGAGATGCGTATACACAGTGACGATCAAAAGTATAGTAGGGTTGTGAAGAGTAGCCGGTTTAAGAGTGATGGGTTTATAGTGAGCCTTATTACGATGACACACTCAGGGATGGATATTCTAATTGATTATTGCATATCGTGGTGGTTGAAAAAAGTAGTTTTACTTAATAGAATTTTCTTTTTTCTTTTTTTGTAAATAATTATTTTACCGCAATTTCATTTAGAATGGTATATATTTTTAATTTCAAAAATATTAACTGATATATTTATTTCAATTAAAGAAAACGATTGCTTCTAGATTTAAAAAATTTTTCTGACATATTACACGCGGTTCACATAAATTGACCAATGTAGTCATCCAATACAAAAACCATACGCGTTCCAACAACCCAATATACATACAAAATCGCACCCAAAAATCTCGTAATTCTTTTTCAATCCGACTGTACCTCCAATTTCACATCGAAATGAACCACTGTATATATATAATATATACTACAACTGCTAACTCTAACCTTCGATCCTCTCCCTATACACATGCACATATCTCGCACACTTGCCCACCACCTTCAAAAGAAAGAAACCCAAGGTCTCCGCACACACACACACACACATACTTCGAAGTCCTACACACGCGCGCGCGCGCGAAGAAGAAGAAGAACCGGAACCAGTTAGCCTCATGCGTGCGTATATAACGCGCGCACCCCGGCGCCTTTGTCTTTGCACCTCGTTTCCGCTGCGACGCGCTTACAATAGCTCCCCTCTCCTCACCCTATATATGCTGAAAAATCGCTTTTGCTTGCCCTTCTACGTGATTTACATTACAGCTCGTCTTCGAAACTTCATATATATATACCTGTGTATAACACTCGTCGCGAGAGAGAACACTGTCGCCGGATTTTACGACGGGGCGCGCGCGGAGCGCACGCGTATACAGGCTATTGTACGTGAATTATATATATATATATATATATGGCCGCGGTAGTCCTTCTTATTGTACGCGATTTCGGGGGCATAATTTGGTGAGTTATAGAGCCACGGTCTTAATTGTCGAAGGGATCGCGCGTGCTGTGCGTATATATACATATATGTATATATATATACACGTATGAGTTATGCGGAGTTGTGATAGTTGCTTTTTAACGCCGAAGGGGCTTGTTGTTGCGGTATATATATAGTCAACCCTCGCGTCTCGTAACTGTCTCGCAGTCGTATTATAGCCTGGTCTATACTACTATAACGTGCAACTGTGTATATATGTATGTTAGTAAATGTACAGTCTATACGCAGTAAGGGCTATATAATTTCATATAACGTATTTGGTTGATACAGTGTATTAAATGTTTAGACGAGGAGAAGGGAATGTTATTTATGTCTCAATAAAATTAAAAGTGTAAAGGTAGCTTTTGATAGAGCAATGAATTCTTTTTTTCTCTCGCAGTGTATGTATGTGTACGTCTGTTAATAAGCATTCGAATGAGGTAGTAAAAAGTATATAAAATCGTCCTTCGAGACCTTTGGCCATTGATAAAAGACTTTCGGACTATATATGTTATGGGCAAATGTATATGAGAATTTATGTGAAATATTCATATTCAAGTTTGCAATTTATGGAAAAGCGTGTCTTAATAAATTATAACGAACAAATTAAGTCTATACAATACAAAATAAATAAAAATAGAAAAACAGAGAGCAAAAAAAAGAACAAATTTAATTATATAATTCAAATCTGATGCTTTGGTGTTACTTTTCAGTTTTGAAGCAAAAAATTAATTATAAATTTATCCATAATAACCAACTTCTTCTGGGTAATTCTAGAAAAATCATTATTATATTATCGTATATACCTTTGATGCGCTTCTGGAATGATATCGTCAATGACGACGTAGATCATGGCACCGGCTGCGAAAGCCAATGCATAGGGTAACACCGGCGCCGCCAGCGTGACACAGGCTGCGCCCAGGATACCAGCGATGGGCTCAACCATTCCCGATAGCTGGCCATACCAGAAGCTCTTTAGTGTACTGAAACCCGCTGCCTGCAGCGGTAGCGACACTGCCAAGCCTTCAGGGAAGTTCTGGATGCCGATGCCAATAGCGAGGTTTCTGGAATTAAAAATTGTGGTTTCTTTATGTATGCAATATATTATGCGATTTTTAAAAGTAATAGTTTGAACATTTTATTGACCTCTCGCCATCGATTATTTAATAAAAAGTATATATAAATCTTTTCTAGTGATAAATTAAGTTTTGATCTGAAATAATTTGTGTCCAATATATAGTTATGATTTAATTGTATTAGTAAAAGGTAGAGTGATCATCAGATATAATTAAATATAATCTTTATATTTTTTTGAAGATTACAGAAAAATTTGTTTGAATATAGCAAAAGTATCTATAAAATGTGATGTACTCCATACGAACATACAAAATAAATTTTAAATTTCTATGCGAAAAAAGTTGATAACTTTAATCTAGAATTCAAACTAATCTATACTTCCACGTACAACAATGAATTCCCACGTATACTATTTTGAAAGATTGCCTCAAACGTGAATCAAAATTAATGATACTCATAACAGGCGATGAAATGATAAAATTAAACGAACAACCTATGAATATATAGTTAAAACACCATCTAATAACAAATAACCTGTTTTCCCACTTCGACAAGGCCAATAAATCATTAAGCAAGCTTAATCATCGTGTAATTCCAAACGGAATCAATTTCAAATCTCACCGATCAACAATCACACCACCTACATATATATATATCAATCTTGATTTATCAATCCATATCATTCCTGTTCCAAACCTCAACAAAACAAAAACCAGATCCTCCTACATTCAATCCCACCGAAAATTCTTCCAAACACCTAGCGATGCATTCCGCGGTCTTGCAGCTACCAGCAATTAGAAACGTGCAGGAACAAATCGAGAGACAATCGGCCATTGTATATATATATATCCTCAGTGCACGAGCGCGAAATCCGAGAATAAGAAGCGCTCGCGGCCGAAGGAGTCGGCTTCCACATTCCCAACATTTTTCCGTGGCCGGTTCATTCAGTGGTATAGTGGTATGGTGTGCTGTAAGGGAGTTGCGTCCGGATAAGGAAAGTGCGCGAAGAAGTAGAAGAAGAAGAAGAAGAAGAAGAAGAAGGTTGTACGACGGTCGCGCGGCTAAGCGCATTCTTGAAGGGGAAGAGTGCGGGGAATTTGATGGTTGTGTATATATATATACACGGTTTGTGAATTGGATGCAGAATATTGTTATAGGGTTCATATTATTATATGTATATATAACTGCTTGTATATAGAGTTTGTAGATATACTTTTTGTGAAATTTATACCTAAAGGTAAAAATGTTTTAAAAGTAAGTTAATTACATTAGAATTTCATTATGTTTCAACTCTATAGATCATCCCCGTTACACTATATTAACAAAATATCCTATTTAAAATGGTATATATACACCATTACGTATACCAGTAAACATCGTCACCATAGCAAAGTATGTATTCTATCACAAAAGATTCTTGATCCGCTCATCGAAAAAAAAAACCATAATCTCTCCCAACAAAGCCTTACAACATTCCACAATTACCTTCCCATACTATAAACAAAACTCTCTTGATGCTCCACTCTTCTCTCCTCCTCCGCGATATCCCACTTCTATACCTCCATCCTCCGCGCCTAACAAACTGAAATCGCGATAAACCGATATCTCTCTTTCTCTCTTGCACACGGCCTCGGCAGAGTCTTGAATGAAAGCCGACGATTTCTTCTCTCTCTCTTTCTCTCTCTGGCGATACGATACACACACCGAGAGTTCTAACCCTTTCTTCCTCGCGCTTTAAAGAAAAGGAGAGAGAGAGAGAGAGAGAGAGAGAAAAAAAAAGTTTAAAGACGCGCTCGCGAGTAAGCGTTTAGAGCGAAGAAGGAGAAACCTTACCAGAATATATAGATATATATATAGGTGTACATACATACATATATATATAGAAGGAGACTGAGAATGAGAATGGAGAGGAGGTGCGGAGGGACGAAGCAGGTGAATGAACGAGCGCGTCTGGAGAGCAGAGAGGAGTTGCTGCTGCTGTAGCTCCTGCTGCTGTTATATAGCCTCATGGGTTTTGCGCACGGCCATCTCATATTGCACTGCGAGAGAAGGATGAATGAACGAGCGAAGTGTATATATATATATATGTACGGTTGAGAAGGAGACAGAGAGAGGGTGTGGCGAAGGATGGTATTTAGGTCTAGTTCGGATGACGTTGTAAAGAGTTGCAACGACGTGGAGGTTGCAGTTGTTGTATCTGCGTGTTTGTATATAATTATAAGTACTGGTATATATATATATATA
>JAWWEQ010016744.1:0-33937 GCA_035583055.1 Torymus tubicola
TGTCTATATCGAACACTCCGTCGTTGCTCATTAGCTCGTGCATCGATGACCACACCACTCCAAAAAAAAAAAAAACAGCAGCAGCCCCTCACCCGCAAACTTTCTTAGTCCTCGTATATACACATATAAGCACGGGTCAAGTTCGTCGACACGTTATCCGATCTCGACCTGCACTCCTCCTACTCCTGGCACTTCCTATATATATACATGTCTTCGAGAAAGAAAGAAAAAATAGAGATATACGAAAGAAAGGAAAGCGCGCACGCATGAGGCTCGTGTACGTTTCTTTGTATATATATTCCGGAGCCTGTGAATTAGCGGAAGCCGCCCCGGGGTGGCTCTCTCTCTCTCTCTCTTTCTCTCCCTCTCTCTTTTTCTTTCTCACTGTGCCAAGACGCACATAAATAGAGGTGTTTGTCGGCGCGCGCGCGCACGAATGGCCGGGGTTTTTTCATATATAGATATATATATACGTTCGGAGGGTGAGTGAGAGACGAGCTGTGAGAGAGAGAGAAAGAGAAAAAGAGCGAGGCGGAAGCTCTCGAAGTATAGTCGTCGCTATACCGCCATCGTCGTATAGTCGTCGGATGCTGAACGCGCGCGCGCAAGAGAGGAGATGAATTGAAACGTTTTGGGCGCAGTAAGAGCGAGAGAGGAAGGAAGGAAGGAAAGGGTGTGGGTAAAGAAGGAAGGGAGAAGCAGCGTGGCGGTATAAATTGACTGTATATGGGTGTGCGCGCAAGTGGAGGAGGGTGAAGAGAGAGAGAGAGAGAGAACGAGGAAAGTTGGAAGCTAGAGACAAAAGGGGCGCGCGCGCGCGTTCGCGTAAGTGCGAGGGAGAGAGAGAGAGAAGCCGCTGCTGCCGCGAGGCGAACGCTTGTTGAAAGGTTATTAGTTATACGAGCGTGGTTATATATCGACCTTTGTCGATGGGAGAATGGTTATGGGCAAAAGGGGGAATGACGACGAGAGAGTAAGGGAGAGTGAAGAGTTTTTTATTACTTTATTGATGGAGTTAAAATTTTGTGTCTTTTGATCAGTTTTAAAATTCCCCAGAGAGAGAGAGTGAGAGAGAGCTATGCGTATAATACGTGGTTCGAATATACTATACATATACATGTACTCGCGGTTGCATAGCTGATTGATTGATTCGCGGTTTATTGGAGTAAAGTGAAACCTCAATAATGTAGTTACTCCGATTTTGTTATAATATAATAGTCCCTCGTCGATATATTGTATGTATTATAGCATTAATTGAAACGTCATCTGCGTCTGTGAAATTGTTGCAAAGGAGGGTATGTATAAATAATACGTGTGTAATCGTCATTGTCAAAAGAAACAAAGAGGTATGTATAATCATCGGAAAATTTAATAACAATGCCGTAGTATTATAAGTTGAGAGATTTCTCATTGCAATCTACATATATATATAATTGTTTGGGTGCGACTGGTACGCGTGCATTTCCTTTAAAGAACGTACACACACACACACCGTAGGAGAATTATGCTACTCTTTTAATTACACCCAGGGTTTTTAGTAAAACAGAAAAGTCTGCAATTAGCAGCTCTGCTTATGTAAGAATTATGACAAACGAAATCTGTGAAAGGATTAACGACGGTCGTCAGAGCAGTAGCAACAGCAGCGGCACTACTCATGCGAGAAAATATATTCTCACATTATATAAGCCTTACGTTTCTTCCTTTTTTTTTCGTCGCAGGTTCGCATACAGCTCCACTATACTGCCCCGTCGGACTAAAAAGCATATAGCTTACCAGTTGTATAGCCTTAGGCTAGTCGCGGCAATGTTTAAACATCGAAACAGCCGAGTCACGCAGAAATCTCATTAGAAAACGCCACCCCCTCCCATCTTTACCTCGCCACCTTCTACCACGCCAATACACGTCAAAAAGCCCTTGTCGTAGTCGTCGTCGTCGTCTTTACCCCCCACGACAGCCCCAGCCTTCATTAGAAAATAATTATACCCTCCGCGACAACGAAAAAGCGTCTAAGTTGACTGCCCCTGCTCTTTCTCTGTCCCCCTCCACCAAACAAACCGACGACGTTTCCCGCGTACGCTGGGCGAAATCACCCTCAGTCACAAACTCTGAATAGAATGCGAAGTCTCCTCCATCTCTCTCTCTCTCTCTCTCTCTCTAGCTGGCGACAGCAGGGGGCAAGGTACACACGCCGAGCGCAAAAAGGCGCCGCAAGGGCGGAAACTCTGACTCTCACTCTCTCTCTCTCTCCCCCTCCACCCCATCACTTCTCTCTCTTCCTTCTTCCGAGATTGAAACGTTTCGCGTAGTAGTGGAAGGGAGGGAGGGAAGAAGAGAGGAATGAGCAGGAATTTTTCGGCTTTTCACGAAAAGTCGACCGTGAAAGTATAGCGACACGCGCGATATTTATCGGGCGTTTAGGGGGCCTTTTCACTTCGACGGGCCTGTGCACAGCGTACTACTATACTATAGCGTCGAGACGGCGGCAGGCGCTATACTATATATTGGGGAGAACGGGTTTTTCCTTTTTACAGTTACTCGCACGCGCGCGAGCTGCGTATGGGCATTGTTAGACGATTTATCTCTTGAAGAATTGAGAACGAGAAAGGGAGAAAAAGAGAGAGAGAGATATTTTTACGAGCGAAGAGAGCGAGTGTTTTGGGTGTTTTTCGGGTACTTTCGATTATTGTGCGCGCGCGCGAGAAAAATGAATTTAAGAGGGATAGAGAGAGAGAGAGAGTGGGAGAAGGAGAAAGAAGATTTAATGCGGCGGGACCGAGAGTGAACGTCAGTTTTCTGAGCCGATGAATTATGCATGACATAGGCAGGCTGCGGAGGAGAAGGAGGAAGGAGGAGGCCGAAAGGATCCAGCGTTATTTTCAGCGGCGTTCAAATATTTTGATCGATGGGGGCCAAGGAATATATATCGGAGGATTAAAGCCCCGTTTAATATGTTTCAATCGAGCGAGTTGGGAATAAATCTATTGTTCGTTTATTAAATCCTATATTGTTCGAATAGAATTATTACCGGGTCGGTTATATATTAAATATATATGGATTTTCCGAAGATTATAATACGATCGCGGCTCTATGTGCAACGTTGATTTGACAATTAAGAATTAAGTGAGGGCATGTTTTTGGCAGCTGACCTCGCTTTGGGATGAACGATCGAATGGTTATACTGGCGACGCGTGGAAGTCGATTGCCTGGATTGATAGAAGACAGGATAAATTCTTCTTCGCTGCCATCGTCGTTGCTGCCGCTTTGCCGCTAAAGATTTTAAACGATCGTTTATCTAATTCTCGAGCGAACCTGTCAGCTTTTTTTTGATCGCTTAATTATAGGACGGATGAGTTTTTTTTTTAGACGTCTATGTATATTATAACTATATGCGTACACGTGAATGCTTTTTCCGACCTGGAACTCGAGTGGTCAGAGAATTTTTAAAACGTTCGATAAATTGTCAACCTACGTTAATTAAACTATTTTGCCAATTCTATCTCCAGAGATATATAGCGTGAAGCGAATCAAATCAGCTTTGTATAACGTGGCCGAAAAAAAACTCGTAATACATAATCGATAAATCATTCGTATTAATTAAACCAAATATACGCGTAGGCATCACACATCAATTCGTATATACCCACAAATCCAAGCGTATATATACATACATACACACCAAATCATCGAAATCCACCATCAGCTCACCGACTAACCCCTTCCATCCTGGAAAAATCACGTTCCCCGCGCGCGCTTGCGTTGATCCTTATAAATTATTTTTTACCTTCACGGCGCGCTACCTTAAATCACGGAATCAAAAGAGCACACGATGGAGAACACGCGCGCCATAAATTCCGGCAAATTTTTCAAGTACCTTATATACACATACTACGCCGTTGCTCGCTTCTTCGCTCGCGCATCTCGTCCTGGGTGTTCGCGCACGGCGTGGCCGCAATCACGCGAGCGAGCACCTCAACCGCATCATCGGCGTGTGCCTGTGCACGCGTTCATCAAAAAAGTATTAACAGAGGAAGGCGGCGTGATATATATATATATGGAAAGAGAAGAAAGAGGGGAGAAACTGGTCTCAGCTATATATACTGCACGTGCGTGCGTGCGTGCGTTCGCGTATTTAAATACGCAGCGCTGAGAGAGAGAGAGAGAGTTGAGAGTGGAAATTCGCGATTGAAAGGAACGACCGCTTGGAGGAGATTTTTGGAGAGGGTAGATATATGTACCGCATACACGCGCGTGTATATATATATGTGTGATTTTAACCGAGGGTGCGTGGTACGCTACTGCTGCTACTGCTCGCGTACAAGAGAAGGAGCGAGAGTCTTAATGAAGTGGTTTTCGGTGAGGGTGGAAACTAGGCGGATTTTGTAACGAGGGAGAGTAGAATAGAGAGAGAGAGCGAGAGAGAAAAATTTTAATGAAGCGAAACCCGCACGCGCGAGGGCGCGACCGTCGGAATGAACGGTTTCGTTATATACGTATATATATATGTATAGAATGGGGTGGTGCTGGTGGTGTAGGATTACGCGGTGTAGCTTATGATGTTATAGTTTCAAAATTAATCGCGTATTCTGTGGCGTGAGCGCACGCGCCGGTGCAGAGATTTTCTATATACGCGCGCGCATAGGCTATTGTTAATAATAGAGCTGCGTGGCGAATTAATCCTCTGAAATGTGTACGGGCGGAGGAGCGCGGAACACAGGAAACAATGACGCGATGTGCGGTTCGGATTATGTCGGTGCTTACATATATATATATCTCTATATGGTATGTATGGCAACAAATTCGAATATGGATATAGATATGGAATGGGTTTGAAGCTTGCATCGGTGGAGTGCAACAAAACTTTAGAAAATTTTTTTTATTTTTATTTTTATGTTAGATTTTGAATTTTCTCATGTGTTGAGCGTTTTATAGCATAATCCAACATCAAAATAAAGATTTCACTGTATCGTGTAAATTTTTAGTTGTTTTATTTATTTGTGAGAAATTATTTCATTGCGTCCCAACGTTGCAAACTTCAGACGCATGATATGGAATAGAAGAAGATTTTATAAAACGTATAGAGAGGTGGATTATTGTATATTTAAATTTTTGCATACAAAAATGATGTTGAATATTTCATATAATATTATCAATAGAATATAGAATGGCGATCATCATTTGTCCGTCAAATCAACCAGGGCGCGTCTTTCATTACGCAGCTACTCGCCATTACTCAAAAAGCTCTCTTCTCTCTCTCTCTCTCTCTCTCTCTCTCTCTCCCATGAGCCCTAAAATGATAAATCAACAGCACCGCTTCCACATCCATTCGCCAAAGGGTTATAACCTTCCATCCTCTCTTGTATCACGCAACGCACGCACACATATACTGCACTCTCCACTTGGAGAAATTACGGTATACGGCGAAGAGGAAGAGGAGGAGGCCGGGGATCAACCCCCCCCCCCTTCCTTCCCCTATATATACTCACGCTGCGCGCTCCGCGATAATCGGCATTATTGATTACATCGAGTGGAGCTGTTGCTTCGCGGAATCGCGTCTGTCTGCGCCCCGCGCTCGTGTATATATTATATATATATATATATATATATATATATATTCTTTCGGTTTCGTCTCTTTCTCGCGAGCACTCGTTCTCGATGCCGTTCGCACTTGCATGTGTATATGTGTATGTGAGAGTTATGTGAATGTATCTTTAATAAGCGTGCGTGACGACGGCGGCGGTCGTCTTTGTTGACTGTGTATATATATATATATATGCGAGCGTGTTACGCGGCTGTCGCGTGCTTTTTGTACTCTCTTGTGCTGATATGCCCACCCAGTTTACAAACCACGTAATTTTCAATTTTCAGAGACAGAGAGAGAGAGAGAGAGATTCAAGCATTCGAGTTCGAGTACCGTACGTGGCAGAAGCAGGTTCTTTTTTTTTCGATGGATTTGTGACGAGTGCGTGTGGTTCTGTTGTTGGTTTAGGGAAAAGTGAGTATGTCTGTTTGTATATTGGGATGTAGGTCTGCGGTGGGAGGTTGTATGTATGTGCATGTGGAGTGTGTATGGTAATAATGTTTGTCGGGAATGACTTTTACCGCGGACGAATTACCATAAAAGCAGAGAAATTAATGAAAGTTTAGTGCAGCACATGCATGTATATAGTGTCACGATGACTTTCGTTCGTAATAAAAAAAAAGGTTTTCGAAGACACGTGTATGTCTGTGTGTGTGTATATACCTATTTACTCTTTGACCTATTTTAGTGTGTGTGTATATATATATAAAAGGGCCGTGTCTATAAGATCTAACACACTTTCGATTGATACTTTCCACGATTTTTATTGTTCGTATACGTATAATATGTCTTTGGAATATCTTACGTCGATTATTCAGAGTAACAATTTGAAAAGATATATATACTACACGTATCTGATATGTCTATATATCCTTCTTTCTCTCTTGCGCGTTCGTACAATTAACTGTGATCATTTTATTTTCCTCTCTCGAGACTGTAGCAGCGGTTACGCGCGCGGCTCGCGTGTGATTCACTTGCGAGCGGAACGGGAAAAAAAGGAGATTGTATATATATATGAGTACAAGAATCCAATAATTGATTTCAATTATCTCCGATAGCCCTGGCAATTTGTGAGAGAAATTTTTATATTTACATTCACAGTGTAATATGTATGACTCAATTATTTTTTCCTCCCTCCACCTGTATACGCCGTGTACGCAGCGTACATACGTGTTTATATACGTAATGGTAGAATGAAGAAATTTGCATATAATGCGTGATAATAAATTATAATGAAGTACCTGTCAACCTATTCCACTTTCCTGAATTATATTTGTTTCAAACGCTTTTTTTCGCTTTATATACTATATGTATATGTATGTATAAATACAAAGTTATAAATTACAACAAATTTATAATAAAAAATTTATACATATACAAATATATAGTCCACTAATTTGCGGTGATTTATTTAAAGTTAATTACATATTCTGAACTTTAAATTACATTTTCCACGCGCTCATGTTGGCGATTCTTTAACCGCGAGGAGCAATATGATGTAATATATTAAAATAGTACGCTCGTTTAATAAATGTTCGCTTAATAGATTTTGTTAGCTCGTGCGTTCAACACAGAAAAAAAAGAACCGCCCTCCCAACGAAATTCATTAACTTACTTCAATTACTCGTCATGATTCCCGCCCTCAATCACAGTGCACACTCTCCCTCTCTCTCTCTCTCTCTCTCTCTCTCGAATTCAGCGAAAACACAATTAACCGTGAGCCCCCCTAAAGTAAAAGTCCCTAAAGGGAGAGAGGAAGAGTGAGAGAGAGAGAGAGTTACGATTTTATTCAATTTGCGTCGGTTAATACACCGCACATCGTGCGGTTTCACGTTTTTCCCGTGTGCGCGCGCGCGCGAGAGAGCAGCGAACGTGCACACGAGGCATACTTATATATACACGCGCGTGTTCTCTCCCTGCCTCGCATGCTGCAGCAGCCAGCCGTTGCTGTGGCTGACCTTTCACCGGAACGCAATTCCCTCGCGTAATTATTATTCGCAATGGTGCCGGAGAGTCTTGCGCTCGGTTCGTTTTCTTTTGCCCGTGAGAGTAGTAGTAGTATAAGTAGTATGTGTATAGTATATAAGGTAAATCGCGAAATCGGAGATTTATTGCGAATGCTTTTGTCACGATGGAGGCGCCGGTATAGTGGCTTATATGCTAATTTATCGAGACAGCCATGACGAATTTTTTTAATTTCGCGTAAACGGCGCTCACTCTCTCTCTCTCTCTCTCTCTCTCTCTTCGTATGGTCCTTTTCGTACATGAGATATTTTTCTCTCTTTTATATCACATACACGCGTATATGTGTATACATATGTATACGTACGTAGGCGTGTGTGGTGACTTTTCGGGTGTTTAATTATTCGGCGGGAGTGATTGATACAAGGGCAACGGTTGCCGTGATTAAAGAGGCTGAGAGAATTTGGAGGAAGGGATGCGGGAGAGAGAGAGTGTATAGTTTTTATAAAGAACCCGTGTAATTCGTATATGTATATGATGTATACACGAGGTTTTGGTATGTATGTGCGGGTGTGTGTGTGTGTATACCTACGGTTATAAGGAGCAGTGTGAATGGTAAATATGTGCTCTCACTCTTTTCGGCTGACGCTCTCTCTGTTTGGGAGCTCATTTGCATAAGTCACCGAGGAATAAGGTAAACAGATTTTCCGCTACTTAAGCAGGCATTCGGGGGTTTGAGTTTATTCATTCAATATATATATATAAAAGCTACCGTGCCTAACGCGTGAGAATGCTACACTTTTTTTCCCTCATAGAATACGTTGTCTGGATTGTTGTGTGTGTGCAGCAGCGCTTAACAATGTCACAACGAGTCCATTTAAAAAAAAAATATGTGTGTATACGAATCGGAATAAATAAAAGTGTGTGTGTGTGAAGTAACAATGGGGGAGAGGGAGTATAACCTGTGTATATAATAGCCGCATTGCGTCATTTGCAATGAAATAAATAAAAGTGCGCCAGCGCGCAGTGTTGTTTGCGTATGTATAAATGTATACATGAATGATATTTCTATTGTTGAGGTTAAAATTTATTATCGTATATATACGCGCGGTGCGTATATAATGTTGCTTTTATAACAAATTCAGGAAATTAACACTATAAACATTAATTATTATTACAATCATCGTTATAATTATATTCAAATAATTTCCTGAAGTAAGTAGTTTGCATGGATTACCGAGGCTAATGCCTCTTGATAATTCAAGACCGCACACGGGCAAGCAATCGCATTAGCCTCCACACACACAGACACGCACACATCACACATACAAATATATGCACATAGACACACACAACCACTGCTAATTAACAGCCTCAACAATCAAATCTCGTCATCTCACGCATCGCATACACACTCTCTCCCTCTCTCCCTCTATGTACCGATGACTCAATATATACATATATATGTATATACATACACACACGCAGTAACCAAAAGCCCACCCTGATGCGTATAATGCATGCCGCGGCCGCGAAATTGTTTTAAACAACGCGCTTATTATTCATTATCACTCAGCTGCAACCTGCAATTACCGCTCGCTTGCTTGCTCGCAAGCGCGCGCGACTTCGAAATCCTAATAGGACGATTTGCATAATTTTTATACCTCCGCGCGCCCGCACATGTACGTACATACACACCTATATATCTGCATAAATCGCAGCAGCAGCTACAGCAGTATCAGCGCGTGGAAACTCTCCTTCTCTCTCACCCTTGAACCTGAACCCGGTCTTTGAAAAAAAAACCGCGGACTCTGGGCGTGGGCGGAGCCCTTGCGGCTAAAAAGTCGAGCTCTAACGAGTGCGCCGAGCGCGAAAAGAAAGAGAAAGAACGGAGAGAAGAAGAAAGGTGGGCAGCAGCAGCAGCAACAGCATATGTGTGTGTGTGTACGTGTATATGTGCACGTCGTTTCCCCTAATTCGGCGACGTGGAAACAATGGGGCGCGCGAGAGTGCGCGCATAAGTGGCAAGTGGGTGCACATGCATGTCGTGATCGTTGCTCTGTTTTTTTTCGGACTGAAGAGAAAGAGAAAGAGAGAGAGAGAGAGAGGAAGGGAGAAAGGTTACGTAATAAACGAAGAAGAGAGATAAAAGTCATATAGCGGGTCTAATTCGTCGCCCGAGTGCGCGGGTGTAATCTACGAGCGTGTGCACAAGGCGAGCGAGGAACGGAGAGGAGATATAGTAGAGGGGAAGAGAGGGAGGAAGGGAAGAGTTAACTGACGCCTTCTTCCTTCGCCTCGGAAGAGAGACTATACGGTGATGGCGTCGGCTGTGTGGTAGTAGGGTCGGAGGCTCGTTTTCACTTTTGACGGTTAATAACGTCGATTTCTAGGCGGCGAGGGGGCGTTTAAGTTTAATGGCTTTAATCACGGCTTTTTAACGGAGAGAAAGAGAAAGAGAGAGAGAGAGAATTAGGATAGATGATGGAGTTAATTTGTGTTTCGTTGATGTAGCGGCATAAGTGTGATTTTTACACTAATGTGTATGTAAAGATAAAAGATTTAGTGTATTGTATATAGAAAATTATTCGAGATTTATCATAAACTTTTGATTTATCCGAGCTACATGTGTATATATATTATTCGAATAAAAAAAAACCTGCCCGAAGTGCTTTAATATTTTGTATTCACGCGCGTCCGTGGGACATGACAGAAAAGTTACATGAACTTTAAAATGAAAACGTCACCGTTCTTTGTATTGTCCGTTAGATGCGCTTGTACCCGTCGTGTATGTGTATAATATATATATACACACATAATATTCTTGAACGTCGGCGGCGCCACGCTGCTAAAAGAAATATACGATTACTTTTGAAAGCGAAATTGAACGTACGAAAAGTTTAATGAAACCAAGTCAACTCGACCTCGCTGAGCGAATCGTCGCTATTCAATGTGCTGCGCTCGTTACAATAAAGTGCTTGAAATATTCAGAAACATTATTGTATATATATATATAAAAATGTATAAACTCTCTCGCGCTACTCTCTCATTTTTAATACGATGAATTGTAATATATAGCTAAAATAAAAAGTTCGCTTCGATAGAGTTTAATGAGCTTGTAAATTAATATTGTATATATATATGTAAAAATTACGAGCCTATGTATATATCTAGATGTACAGTGCACTGCATTCGCATAATAAACTTGATATAAATGTTACGCGAAAATACGCTTTCGCAAACGCGCTTTATTCATACGCAGAACATATATACGTATATACATATACGTATGGACATAGTCGCATGAGCGCGTTATTTCCAGCAACAAATCAAGCTTTTTTTCTGCGAGCCATCTCACTAAATCAACGTCCATCACAGTTTTAATTTACCGATCGTAAACGTCTCGCTTTGCTCAAAATATTCGCGAAATTAAATCGGGGCTTGTGTGTGGTATATATATATACCACACAGAAGCATATATATATCCATATGTGTTTGTGTGTACTGTTGCTACTGCTACGCCTCCCACTTTTAAAAATTACACAATCCCACAAAAAAAAAGAGTTTCAAACTTCCGTCCTCACTCTAACAAATTAAGTCTTTTTATTAAACCAAGCTATTTGCCACGCAAACAACCCGCTAATTACATTATAAAGTTAAAAACGAAGTGAACGTTGGAATAAAGAGATCTGCACACCGCGAGAATTTCTCAAGTTCAAAGTCAAACGTCATATATGTATATATACACATACACACGCGCGCGCGCGCAAAAGAAAAAGAGCAGGAAAAAAAATAACCGATAATCTCGCCTCTGTTTTTATACACAACACGTATATACCCATCCATCCTCATCATTTCCCTAAAAATGAAATTTATCTTATCGCCACCACGATATTTCCGTCACACGCAATCTCGAAAAAAGCCTGCTCCTCCTTTGCTTCTCTTTGCCTTCGCACTCTCTCTCTCTCTGAAAACAACTCCTCCCTCATATTCTCGCTCGGGTTCTCTCATATCCTCACCGCCGCCGTCTCCTCCTATATATCCCGCGCCGCGCGTATATATACCACCGCCACCGTGACCAATCCGAAGCACCATAAATCAGCCGGCAACCACCCGCTCCTCCAAAAAATCTCCAACTATTCGCCATATACCTATATGCCGACAACCACCACTGCACTCTCTTGCAAAAAGACACAAGGAAATTCGCAGGAGGCTCGCGCGCGCGTACGTACGTGTATATGTATATATATGTGAAGGTCCGCCTCGCAACAGACTCTACTCTCTCTCTCTCTCCTATACACTATACTCACCCACACGTACACATACGAATATATATGTATAGAAGCATACACTCCTTCGCTGCCTGCTGCTGCTGCCTCAAAAGAGAGAGAGAGAGAGAAGGACATTAGAGGTTCTTCCCTCCTTCGCGCAAGCGGCTGCCCCCTGGCGTACGCGCGCGCGCCGCACTGACGGTCCTGTGTATATATATATATGTATATGTATAGTATGCGTCTATCCCTCTCTCTCTCTCTCGTACGTTCGCTCGGTGCGCTCTCTCACTCTGGACGGCGCGCCGCGCGCTCGTGGCGCGGCACAGTCGAACCGAACCGAGTGAGCGTCTGCAGCGGCAGTCTCAGCCGAGCCGCGCGCGGTGCGTCGTCGTGTTTTTAGCGCAGCAGTCGCACGTGTGTGTATATACCATCCTCGCTGTATGCGCTTTCTTCAAGCGATTCGTGTCGTGAGGTTTTTAACAGTATAATACAAGTAAACATTACTGTCTATCTCTTTTTTCTTTTAATCAACGCGTATCTAAAACTTGTTTTTTGTTTTTTTTTTCTTTAAATCAACCTTTGTTATCGTGACATACATGTAGTTTAGTGATTGTGCGGTGACAATTTTGGTTTTTTTTTTAATATTTGGCATTGTTGTTCAACCAAATCGTGAAGAAGAAGCAGAAGAAAACGTTACTTTTTTGTTCTCCAACTGGCTATATATACGTAAGGTGTGTTTTACTTTGTACCTGCGCGCGTACATAGGATATACCTTTTAACCTTTAATAATACACGTACAGTGCATATATACACCACAACCGCGCAGTGCAGCAAAGTTACAAGTGAATAAGAGAGGAGTTGCAGCAGCAGGAGGAGCAGTAGCAGTAACCTACTGCTATACATAGGCGCGCTCGCCTGCTACGATATACCAAAGTGATCTGTGATCCATTACCAAATCATAAAGCCACACGGTGTGTGTTGCACATGCATATATAGTGTCCGCAGGCGTGCGCAGGAGAGAATCCGTTGCGGAAGGAGGAGACGGCTGTTGGCGGTCGCACAGCATCCGAGCAAGAGAGAGAGAGAGAGCATCCGATTTGCATTGTTTATCGGCGCTCGCACGCCGCGGGCCTGTATAGCTTGCGCGTGTGACCGCGTGCAACAGTGGTTGTCCCTCTCTCTCACTCGTGGCAGGGAGTAAGAGAGAGAGAGAGAGAAAGCAGAGGAGAGCCGTCGCCGCCACTTGTCGCGCGCGCTCGTGACTGGACCAAGGGGAACGAGGAGGAAAAGAAGGATAGCATCGTTCTCACCAGAGTGAGCATCTCCTGCAGGTGGTGTGTGCGGTGTACAACAGAAAGAGAGAGATAGAGGTTGGTATTTCGAATTCCTTCTGTGGATATATAGCGGGTGAGGGGAAGGGTGAGAGGTTAGAAAGGGATTTAGGGGGTTCCGCGAGAGAGAGAGAGAGAGAGAGCGAAGAGTATAAGGGAGAGAGAGAAAGCAAAGAGGATGATATGAAAAATGAATGTGCGCGCGCTCGCTGTGTAGTGAATAAATTGGTAGGTGCGGATCGTGAGTGTTTTCGTTGCACGTTTATGATTTGTTAATGACAGAAGCTGGGTGGTGGTAGGTAGATAAGGTATATACTATAGCGGAACGCAACTCGGTTTTAGTTTGTTTTGCAAGCAGCTGCGGGCAAAAAACCTCTACGCGAGGAAAACGAGGAGCGAATACACGCAGGGACGCCCGCTGCTGCCGGTTTTATATGTGTAGCGTTCGTTTCGACGAAAACGGAGTCAACCGATTTTGCTGTGTATACTGGAATTGGCCGTTAATGTTTTAAAGTCTCCTGAAAACTGATAATTCTCTGCGAATGTAAATACGCTAGATCCGAAATGTTTTTGTAAACAAATGCACTCGGCAATGCTTCTACGTACAATTGGCTCCCCTTTGTAACGAAAATTTTACATGCCACTTGACGAAGAGAGAAGGGCGAGACTAAACTTTTTAAAAGTCCTCTCAACGACTGCCAGCCAGTTGAAACGTATAGTATATCCCATAACCCGCAATACCCGCGCCGTACTTCCCGAAAACTCTCTCTCGCTCTGCGCTCTCCTGCGAACCGGAGCAACTATTCTAAAAATCCCTTTCGAAAACATTCCGATTTCCGCCGACGCCGCGCGTCGCTCTATATACGAAAAAAACCGTACTACACAGAGCTCGAGCTCGCTCGAGGAAACGAACGAGAACAGGGAGAACGAAAATTTTCACAGTACACTCGATGTGTGTGTGTGTGTGTGGGTATATAACACTCGCGGGCTCCCGTATATAGGGTGACTTGTTATTTTAGGAACTTTCCGTGCATTTTTTGGAATTTTTCAAAACTCCCCCCCTCCCAGCGCGCGCCCTTCACAATCGAAAACCTCAGCTAGCGATCGAGATCCATCTTCGATGCGCGGTCGGTCGCACGAACGCGGCCGTGCGCTCTGCGGGCACAAATATTGTTTCAGACCGATGAAGTTGCACTTTTGCGATTGCACCGACGCTCGGCCGTCAATATTTGTCCCCGCACGTGTGTGTCTATGTGTGCGCGGGTGAGCTCGTTAAATCGGCGGCGGAAGTAGCGCAAAACGCAGCACTGTTTGTCCTCCCTCAGCTGGCAAATATGGAGAGGGAGAGGAGTGAGTTAGAGAGAGTGTGTGTATGTGTATATATATATATATATATATATATATATATATATATATATGTATTTATATCTACGTGTGTATGTGTGTATATATATGATGCGGTGAGTTTATTTGACGCGATACGCGTATGCGTAATGTGTCATGGTAACATACGTACGAGGGAGGGTAAAAGGATTGAGCATGTCTGTGTGTATGTTTTTTTTTTTCGTGCAGAGTTTATCGCGTATTGTCTCGCCCGAGCAATAAAGCCACAGTGCGCGTGTGTCGCTCAGCGCGCAAATTCCGCACGATGCGAACGAAAACGGAGTAGAATAGAGGGAGTATATATTGCTGTTGGATAATCCGCCTTCGCTGCTTTCGTATATAAATATATATCTAATTCGATTGGATGGAGGATGGGTGAGAGAGAGGGGGGAAATCGTTTCGCAATATCTTTCTCTCGCTCTCACACTGCGGTAATCATAAACCTCTCGTTTCATTCCCACAGGTTGTATATCTATATACATATATACCAATATAATACCGAAGCGATCTATACCGACGACCTTCTTCTCCAACTTCGCGGAAAGTCGAAAATCTCTGCCGATATACCGGGAATCCGATATTCCCCTCCCCCCTCTTCGCCCCATCTATAAAGACTCTCGTCGTGTACAATACACGCTGCGGTGGTTTCGGTTCACAGCTGCTGGTGCCAGAACGCGGGTGGTACCGTACCAACAAGACACACCACCGGCTGTGTGCAGCAGTAGCACCCCCCTGCGATATATATATATATATGTATGGTAGCACTGCTCCTGTGCTCTCATTAGCATGCGTTTTAATTGCAAATAAACATCTTAATGTCAAACTTTGGCAAAAGTTTCGGGCTGTGCGCGCGCGCACGAGCCCTTGTACACCGAGCCGCTGCCGCAGCGCGGCACATTCATCAGGAATGCGTTGGCTCGGGTATAACTCCCAGGAATTTCCCGCGCGTATTGACTCTCTCTTTCTCTCTCTCTCTCTCACTTTGCGCAGAGGTGAGCGAGCGAGCAAGAGAGAGAACTTGGAGAGGTACTGAGGGGCTTAGCCCTTCACCGCGCTTGCGTACGCAATTAGCTTGCAATCCCTTCGCTCGTCCCTCTCACTCGCTCGCTTTCGTTATTAATTCAGCGCCGAAAGTCCGCTAGCATATCGATTGCCATTATTCATACGCGCGCGCGTGTGCTCACAAGAGAGAGAGAGAGAGAGAGAGAGAAACGCTGCGTACTTTACGTGTATATGTATAATGTGTATGTGCAAGCACGTTGATGTTCACATATATATATATATATATATAGTAGACGCAAACGGCCGCCGTCGTCGTAATTTATGCGCGCGGCCTTGACCACGTCGCCGCCCCCTACTACTCCCGAAAAACGTGCATCGTTTGTGCTCGTATATATGTGTGTGTTTATATATATATATATATATATATATATATATATATATATGGAAGCGACGGCAATGCACTTGATTCATCCTCGCGGTGGTGCGGCGCGCGCGTGTTCTAAGAAAATCCCATGAGCGCTCAAATCGAAGCCCATAAATTGCCCATAAATCGGAAAATGAAAGACGCGCGTGCGAGCAGCGAACGCGCGCCGCGGCAGTGCATCATTCTCCTCAGGGCTTATAGTGCGCGCGAGCCTATACATATATATATATACGAGAGCTATGTGTGTGCCCCGCGAGACAGAGAAAGATGGAATTTTCGTGCGCGAGAGCGAAGCAGCAGAAGAAGAGGAAGAGAAGGAGGAGGAGGAGGAGAAGAAGAAGAAGGAGTAGCGAGACGAAGAGAGGAGGTGTACCGGTTCGTCGAGTCCGGCTGCACCAACGTTGCTGCTGCTCCTGCTGCCTCTTTCTCTCTCTTTTTCGTATATATACACGCGCTTACCGAGCGCCGCTTCTCTCTTTCTGCGCTTCGCCAGCGCGATTCTCGGACTCTCTCTCTCTTCCCCAGCCCACTTTCGCGAGTTTTTCTCTCTTTCTCGCTTGCTCCCTACTGCTGCTTCGCTCGTTCATTCGTTCTTTATCCGCCTCTCTTCTTTCTATAAACTCTCTCGCGTATATGTATATATATATATACGTAGGCGCAGAAGAGTGCGAGTGAGAAAGAGGATTCTTGCGGCGTGCTCAGCAGCAGCGTACCAACGAGTATAAGTCTACTAGGCTCTTTCTTCTTCGTTCTGTCCCTCTCGCGCGCTCTCTCTGTCTCTCTTCCTTTCTCCGGGCGTGTGCTCGGGTTCTGGGTGGAGGAGGGAAAAGCCTTTCGTTTTAGAGAAGTTTTGACAGAAAATACGCGTAGTAGCCGTAGGGTATATATAAGATAGAGGTAAAGGGGGGAAAGGGCGGTTCAAGGGTGCGCGCGTGTCTTGGCTTGTTTTGGGAAAATATCGGCGCTCTGTTGATCCTTTCGGCGGTATGGGGAAGGAGGTGGAGGAGGAGGTCGACTGAAGAGGAAAGAGAGAGAAAGCACTTTTAATTAGCCGTGCCGATCGCTTTTGTGTGAAACTTGGCGTGTAACGACTTTGGGAGATACGATAACTCAGTGCTTGGAAATATATACTCAACTGTTACGTTCTCTTTCCCAACTTCTCTCCACTTTCGTCTTCTATATATATAACCATTGTTTTGAGTGATGTATCTTATATATTTTAGCGCTTAGTCTTCTACTTCTTGGTATATTTTTCTTTTTTTTCAATTTAGAAGTTAGAAAGAAAACTACGATAAGTTTTTATTCGAGAACAACGGCAATATAATTCAATCTATCACAACTTGATTCCATTACACAAAGAGCTGACAACAAAATAACCCCAGCACTACTACAACTACTACTATTACTACCGCAATAATCAATTAATATATCTAATAAAGTATATCTCTCCTGCACGCATCTTTCTATCTCTCTCTCTCTCGCTTATGCCCAGTTATTATTTTAGCATTGAGTAACACGAACACGATCTCTCGCGCGCGAGTAGTAGTTTATTAGAGGCTTCGCTGGAACGATTACGAAGCTGCTGTTGCTGCAGCAACACTATATACTCGCAGCGGCGGCGTCAGGTTGGAATGCAGGTAAATCCACTGATACATCGCGCCTCGTGAATATATTAAGTTTTACTACGTTTCTGAGTATTTCGTATTCGGAAGAAAGCGCGTGCTTCTCGTACACTTTATTAGCAGTAAAAATTCCTTCTCTCGCTCCTTCTTCCTTTCCCGTATCAATTGCATCCGGATGTGCTACGGCAGTTTTACCATCGCGCTGCCACCCGGTTCGCGCACACGTCGCCGCCGCCGCCGCCGCGGCTTTGAGATCCGTGAAAACTGCTACGCCCGTTTGCAATGAAAAGGAGTAGTAGAAGGAGAAGAAAAAGAAGAAGACAACGACGACGAAGAAGAAGGAGTTTCCTATATATATATATATATACTGTACTCGATCTGATCGCGTTATGCAACGGGGTTTTAAAAGGACTCTCTCCTGTTTCTGTGCGGGGGGCTCGCTCACTCTATGTCTCTCTTTCTCTCTCTCTCTCTCTCTCTCGAGTGTCCTAATGCCCCGTCGGCGAAGGATCGGGCGCGCAAAACTGATTGCGCAGCAGAAAAGACATAGAGTGAGAGAGGGGTCGTCGTCGATGGATAGATACTTTCGCATTGTGTTCCTCTCTCTCTGTCTCTCTCCCCTCCTAGAATCTTTCTCTCATCGAGGAGATTCCATCGCGGGAGATAGCGATCTCCTTTGTGCTTCATTTACATAATCGGGAATCATTATGTCACGTGGTCGTAGTGGCGGCCAGCTAGAGACTAGTAGAAGCAGCAGCAGTAGAGGCCTATTCATGGATATAACGTCGCGTCTCTCTCTCTCTCTCTTCCCCCATTTAAATGGTGCCCTGCCGCAACTCGCTCTGTTGCCTGCTCACCGCGGATAACGGACAATTATGTAAAAGTTCGTTTCGCGAGAGAGAGAGAGAGATAGAACGGGGCATTATATTATCCGCACGTGCGAAAGAAATTTTCGCAATCTAAAGCTTGCAGAGAGAGAGAGAGAGAGAGAGAGAGAGAGAGAGAGAGAGAAAGAAAGAGATTTTATAGCTAAGCGACGTCTATCGGTTAATTCGCCGACGTAATTTGTTGAAACTAATCCGCGGATAGCGACAGTAGAGTGCTAACGCCCATTCACTTATAATTTAAATACGAAATGAGCGAGAGAAAGAGTGTAGGTGTATGTATGTGTGAGAGGGAAGAGGAGATACGTCTTATCACTTTTACTCTCGAAGACACTAGCTATCTCTTACGCAGTGGCGCGAGTGCGCGCTCATTCGACATCAAAAATTCAAGAAACCCGTTTCCCTGTGCTGCGTGCGCGCGACAAAAAACTCGCGCACTCAAGCACGCGCGCGCATTAATCCCCCCTGCACTTTTCAAACAATCCGTGAGAGCATGTGTGTGGTCCGTCGTCGCTACGGCTGTATAGCCTCCTCCTTCTTCCACCGAAAACCTCTCTCGTACGTCTTTTACTAACAAAAACACGCAATCCTAATCGTCCGTCGCGCGGGCGCGACACTTTCATACAAAAAAAAAGTACTTCTAATCCCCTAGCGGATCCAGGAAAAAAACAAGATGAAACGAACGCGCGCGCACGCTCTGTTGCAGTAGAGTAACAGTGGTGGCTCGCTAGCTCGTCCGAGTAAACGAGACGCGCGCGTAAGTGGGAGGAGGAGGAGGTAAAGGAGGAAGAGACGAGAGATAGAGCTGAAGATCGACGACACGCTCGTTGGATGAAACGTTTCCGCTCTAGCGCGAGGGAGAGAGTGTAGAACGTTTCTTGGAGTACGTCTACTCGTCTTCTTGGTATTGAGGGTAAGAGAAGAAGGGGGTGGGCGAGGGAGAAGTGCCCCATCGAAATTGCGCGCGCGCACAGGAAGCGCCTCGAAAATTTGAGGTGGCAATATTGGGGGAGGGTTGAGCTGCTGCTGCCTGGCTGGTTGGTTGGTTGGTTGGCTGGCTGGCTGACGTTGTACGCGGTATAGAGCAGCAGCGGTAGTCTGTCAGAATTTCAATAAGGTGCATACCGCGCGCCGCATTGTTGTATGTAATAAGTATGGTTGAAGTCGAAATTACGGGTGGGGCATGTGAACGATGATGAACGCGGTATTTTTTTAATTTCGCCCCGCGCGTCGGTTAATGAATTTAAATCAGAAATTCTGTCCAAGCTGGATTTAATTTGTCACTGTGCGCACCAGGGCTATTATTATTGTAATTATATTAAAGGGGAACCTTTCGATGCGAATGTATATATAATGAATTTTTCATCAAATATCGTACATTGCCATTTTTAATACTTGCTAAAGATTTTAATTTTTCGCATAATTTATTGAAATTTAATTGATTAACCATGTAGTATATTTCATAATTTACGTTATAAAGTTATTCACCAACAGATTAAAATAAAATTTACACTTCAAATATATGTATTTGAAAAAAGCTCGACGCTTTGTTTACGTACTACTTTTTGCAATAACAATAACACTTTAACTCTCTTTCCTGGCGTCAGCGTTTTTCATTAACCGAAATCCTTTCTTCTTCATTTCGCATTTTCTCTCACGGTTCAAAGTCACACATAATACTCCTTAAACCCTTCCTCGAAAATACTCCCGAAAGTAATAGCGAATCCACCCGTCGAGACTCTCCACTCTCGACTCCCTCTCTCTCTCCTTCTCCTTTACCTCCATTCCTCCTACTCCACCTCCTCACCATCGTCGAGGTCAGTTCTTTCTTTAATCTTCTCTTCCCGCCTGCTGCCGGTGTGCCGGGGTGCCGCAACAACAACAACACAACCCAGCCCGATTTTCGCGCGCTTACTCTCTCTCTCTCTCTCTCTCTCTCTCTCTCATACATATACCTACCTACTCATTGAACGCGAACGACTCTCCTTAAACGCGCAACAGTAGTCGGCAACGGCAAGGGGGCGTGCACACGCGCGGGCGCGTTGTTGCATTCGGCCTCGGTGAAACTATTTAGCGCACACACCGCACTGTGTTCTGCTGCGTGTGGTGATTTCTGCGTGCACGTGCCTTTAACTTCGAGAGTATATAACAGAGAACGAGAGAAAGAGAGAGAAGCGTGCGGACGAGAAAGACCACACGAGAGCTTCCCCCGCGGGCTCTTCTTCCTTTCTTTCGCGCGTATAATAATAACGTCTCGCCGCGTGACCGTTGTTTACGTCCGAGTTTTTCTCGCCTTTTCAAAACGACTGAGGGGGGGTACGAGAGAAGAGAGAGGCGAATAGGTCAGGTATAATTTTCTCCGGAGGAAGGAGACGCCGACAACGACGACTTTGGGAGCGAAATTTATGCGACAATTCCCTACGAGAGTGTGAAAGGAGTGTATATAGAAGGTGTAGAGGGAGGGGGTAGCTCGCATTATGCGGGTCGGTCTTATGTCTGCGCTGCTGCGTTGGTTCCTTTTGCTGATGTGATTCAGCGGGAATTTTACGCCGATTCCGAGCAGCGCCGGTAGCGGCGGCGGCGACGACGAGGATGCGCTGGATTTCACGGGTATTAGGGCCGAAAGTGGATCACGAGTGGCTTTTCGGGAGATTTTCTCTCTCGCTCTCGCTCTCTTGGCTGCAAGGAAGGAGCAGGGGCTTGAGGGAAGACGAAGGAGTGATACGGATTTTAGGGGTACACACACGCGAAGGATGTTTTTATTTGGCTTGAGGTCGCGACGGGTTTGTACGCGCCAGGCGCAGAGAGCCGAGGCAATATCTTTTATTACATGACTGAAACATATATGCCCGTCGGTAGTGCTTTAATGTATTTTTTATTAACGTATGTGAAGTCGGTGTTTTATCGTGAAATTGACGGGGGATCGGTATATGTATATATGAAAGCTAAATTGTTGTTAAAATTGCAAAACTTTAGTAAATGCATATATATATATTATTTTTCATTTCAGAAAAGTATTTTTAGTCGTATAATGAAAATTTTTCCACTTGTATTCGTTTATATTTCGTCGACCCAAAAATTAAAAAAAAAATCATTATTTGAAGTAGTGTATAAACAAAACTCCAGGCACGTAAGTGCTTCGAAACAAATTTCACGCAGACAATCAAGCTGAAACGCTGGAAAAAACGGAGAAGCCCTTCCTCTTCCGCGAAAGAGCGAAAGAGAAAGAGATATCACAATACACCATCCACGTATATATACATAAGAAGACGAGGTACAATCTGTCATCTTTGTTAAGCGACGTCATTCAAACGACGAAAGTGAAAACAAACATCGCACGTTCAGGCAGCAGGAGCAGCGCTAACGCTCGTCGTTCTCTTTTCCGACTCTTAAACTTCCGCTCTGAGGAAATCGATTAAGCCTCGTTCTTTCTCACTCTCGCGCGTATACACTGCCTCAGTAGTGTACGAGAAGACAACGTCGTCGTCGTTGTCGTCGTTCCTCTCTCCATATATACACGCGCTCACTCGCGTTCTGACAAAAAGAGGAAACCCGCTAATTGTGATACACAAGTGCGTAAACACCGTGCGCGCCACCACCCATTTCCCCTTGTTTATTTTCCCTGTACACTACTATACGCGTTCTCTTCTGTACTCTCTTTTCTTTTGTTGTTTATCTCGACGCGAGAGCGCAGAGTCAGTCGTCGTCGTCGTCCGCGCGCTTCTCTTTGTCGTTGCGCACGAACGAAAGAAGAGCAAGAGAGAGAGAGAGTATGTACCTCGTTCTTTCGCTCTTTCTCTCTCATCCAATCGAGCGAAGCAGGGAGAATAAGAAACCGCGGCCCGCGGACCGAAACTAAACGGAGTAAAAGAATTTTTTGTTTGCCAGAGGGATGTTGTATAGAGAGGGACGCAAGAAACGCGCGCGCGCGCGCACGCGGACTTTATATACTCGGAGAAGGATGATGAAAAGATCGGAAGAGAGAGAGAGAAAGAGCGCGCAAAGCAATTATGCTAATGAGGTCGCGGTATAGTGTAGTGGTTTTCGATGATTTTTCGCGGAACTCGTTTCGGGGTACGTTGATATATATGTACATATTACGGTTTTATTTTTTTTCTGTTTTTTTTTTTCATTTCAGCGTAATACGCTGATATACATATATAAAGTAGCTACCGTTATATTATTGCTCTTTCTTATTAATCTTTGAGTCATAACCCATATATGTACATACCACGAACGCATCTATGCTAATATTCAAAGAAATATTCTTCTTCGCTGTATCATTATACTTTTACATAAACCACATCGTCAACGCGTTTTACGTCTCTTCCTCCTCGGTCTTTTTACACACGCGGCCAACTATTAAATATACTTATTATGCTGTTTATCGGATAAAACATTCCATAACCATGATTCACAATGTATAAATCCGAATGCAACAACAACAAAACCCTTATTAACATATTACATTAGTATATAGCGGTGAAATCACGTCGCAAGAATTTAAACACATATAATATATACACAGAGTGGAGAGAGTAAAGCCGACGCTCACAAACGAACAATATAATTAATTCTCTCTCTCTCTATCAAAATGGACAACCAATCAGCTGTTGCGAATAACCTCGCTAACGCGCAGTGCAAGCGGCATTGCTTATACATATATATATATATACGCGAGAACCCTCTTGCACTGCTTGCCGCCGCGCGCATTTAGTGCCTATCGTTCCGCAATCGCCACCGCCGCCGCGTTCAATTCCACGGTTGCGCACTTGCTTACTTGCTCTCTCTCTCTCCCCTTCAGCGTGGAAATAAACTCTCCGATCAATCGCTCTCCCTCTCTTTCTCTCTCACGGATACTATACTCTTCTCTCTCTCTCAGACGCGCGCGTCCTTTACCTCGCTCGCGACCCCCAAGGTCTTCTTCTACTTACACTTCTCGCTGCTGCTGCCTCGCTCACGGCGTTGCGCTGCTGCTTTTTCACCCGCCCCTTATATTGTATAATAAGGTAATGAGCGGGCACACGATGGATATATATATATATATGTGTGTATATGGGCAGGTTTTTCGACGTCGCCCCGCGTGCGCCGCGCGCTACTGCCCCGGCTTTTTGCCCCATTAGACGTGGAGTAGTAGTAGCAGCAGTGTGGTCGTAAAGCTCGCGTTTTTGCGCTTAATTAGCGTTGCGTGTTCGCCTGCACACTCTGTAAGCGCGAGCGCACGTCGCTGCTGCCGCTGCCGCCGTCGCGCGCGTGTAATTAAATGTTTATAAAGCGCGCCAGCGTAGCCTTTTATTAGTTATAGGGAAAGGAGGCGGAGAAGGGAAAGAAGAAGGTCCTCGAGATTATCCAGGAACGCGTGCTGAAATTGGAGCTATTTATTAGGTAGCGACGATTAAAATGCAAATTGCGAACGGCAGCAAACGATATATATGTATGTATGTGTTGTAGCCTTTGTTGTCTGATGGCGCCGCCGCCGCCGCTGCTGCTGCTGCTATACATGATCGACTATATTCGCACAGGCTACATACACACGCACACTCACACCTATAAAGTTTTTTTTTCCTACCGCCGCGCGAACGTGCGTAGAGTAATTTGTCAGGACGCGTCGGCTGTCTCTCGTGTACACGACTGTTTTCCACGCCGATGTAAGAGTTTTGTGCGAGCTTGCTGTCACATCGTCGGTGTGGGAAGAGCAGAGGTAGGGTGAGCGAGAGAGAGAGAGAGAGAGAGAGAGAGAAAGGAATTAATGTCAACGTGTTTTTGAACAGTCGTTTTCACGTTGTACGCATACGCGTGCGCGGCGCTCATGGAAGGCAGCTCGGCGGCGGCTTACGAAGAGTGTAATTGGGTGCGCATTACGCCTGGAAATTGGAGTAATTTGTCAGTGGAGATGCGAAAAAGAGAGAGGCGGCAAGCGAGTGGCCAGCAGCAGCATATATGCAAATTCTCGGGAAGCCATTAACGGTTGTTGCTCTCTCTCTCTCGATGATAAAATTTATCTCTGCGATTCGCATTTTCCTCTTCTTCCTTTTTTTTTATTTCCTCGGTAAGTACAGCCCGTTTATACGACCTGGCGAGAACGTGCGAGGGCTCGAATGTATTAAAAATCGATTTATCTACTTGGCCCGCGATGAAGCGGCATGTAGGTAGGTATATATTCTTATACGGTTGGCGAGCGCTCGCGCGTGAGAAGAGCAAGGAAGTAGTGTAGTAGCCGGCAAAGAAGGGAAAGAGAGAGAGAGAGAGAGAGAAAACTTGGCCTGTTGTCACGGGCTCTGAAATATATGTGCAATTGTGCCTCGAATTTCGGTGTCTAATTTACATTATTCTCTCTCTCTCTTGCGCGCGGTCGAACCGTATAGCAAACGTCTTAAATAAGTCGCTCGCTGTATATAGGAGGTAGAAAGAGAGAGAGAACGGGAAGATGCTAACTTCACGTGACTTATTTACTCGGGTCGTACGCTTTACTTTCTATTCGCTGCCGGTGCTGGTACCGCCGCGCTTTCACCCGTACGCTCATTTGTTTAAACATTATAGTGTTTTTTTGGCCTCTGTGCCGTATATAAATTATACGGAGAGTAACGACGTAACGTACGTGGATAGTTTCCGTATCGTTGTTGTAAAAAGGTCAACGAACGCGGTTGAAACACTACAATGTTATTAAATTTTCTATTGCGGTTTTTACGGTAAAGCAGTACATGTTACATATTTTATTATGGATATGTATTCTTCGTATGTTGAATGAGAATATTAAGTCATTAGCTGTACACAAACGTAAACAAAACTCATCTATTGAAAGAAAATGAAAAGAAAAAGAAACAGGAATACATTGCAGCATATTGCAATTACGCGTCATCGATTCCATCATTAATAATTCTGTCGCTGATGACGTCATCGTGTTTATCGTCAGCTGTTTCGACTTATTTTTCCCGAATATCACAAAATCCACTGTAACTTTACCACGTCAACAAAAACTTTTTACAAACGCGACAGTCGACACATCTCCGTACTTTACAGGAAAAAAAAACAACAGTATAAACCCTCCACTTGCCACCCGTCGCAGAATCATAAACCCAACAATCAAGCCATCCCACTCGACTATACTCGTCACCGTCAACGACACATCCTAACCATCATCCCATGCGTACGCGTACGCACGCGCACACACCTCGAAATAATAAAAATTTCACGAGCGTGCTCGCACGCCAGACCGTTTCCTCTTTCTCTCTCTCTTTCCCTCTTGCTCCTGTTTTGTTCCTTCTCTTTTAACGCTGATGCCCTCCACTATATAGCACATACAGACGCACAGACCAAACGATCGTCACCACCCGCTTTTCTTTTTCAACGTTCATTCGCGTGAAACGAGCCGCGGCGCCGTTCTCTCGCTCTCTCTCTCTCTCTTACTCTCCCTCTATATATACTGTTGTCGTATAATTCGGCGTCATCATCCTTCCTCGAAAAAGAAGGACACGCGCCTCGTAAAGACGAGTGGGAACGAGAACAGTGCTGCTGCTGTGCTGCTACACAACAGAGATTCGACGCGCTCCGAGAAATGAGAATGGGAGGAGGGAGAGCAATTTGGAGGAGTGGAGAACCGAAAAATGTGCCTACCGGGCCTGAAGTAACGACCGATAGTTGATGCTTGGAGGGAGGAGAGGTGATGCTACCTCGGTGGCTGGTGATTCTCTCGTATAGAACAGGGGGATCGTTAATCCGGTACTTGATTGAAAAGTGATTGAAAATTACGCGCTGACAATAGTAGTAGTAGTAGCAGTAGTAGTAGTAGTAGTAGTATAGCGTGCAGCCATTCGGGGATAATGCGAGTAAACATATTTCGATGTTGTTTCTTTCTATCTGGTAGATTAGTTTGTTGGGAGAAGGGTGAGAGGGGACTATTCCGTTTATTGCGTTAGCTTTCAATTTTCTTGCGCGCGTAAACGCAATTTAGCGTAATTACATTTTACAAGTAATCATGAAAGTTTTTTTAAGAAAAGAAAAACAAAAGTTGTGATATTGTGCTGTTAATTTTTAATTTCAAAATTTCCTTTTCTCCCATCAAAAAATGTGGAGTCCTTGTACATGTGGGTGTACACAAAGCTTTTTGAAAATCCGTTTACTCGCTGCTGTTATGAGGGAGAGAACAACATGGCTCTCGTACTGGCCTGTGCGAGTACATAACATAGAAGTAGGTAGTCGAGGAGAAAGGGGAAGGGGGGCAGAGAGAGAGAGCAAGAGTAAACTCGCTGTATTAGTGCGCGAACCTTCCGAGAGACTCCAACAAGAGCCTTGCTGCCGCTGCTGCTGTGGCATTCAAGATTACATTCCTATTTAATTAATTATATTCTATATCACGTCAGATCTTGCGGAGTAATTAACTCGCTGGGAATAAATATTTCAACGCCGTATCTAACTGAATCATCAGTGATAAACGGAAAAATTTGTGCTGCATACATTTGGGCAAACTGGATTTCTTAAACGCTCTCATTTGAATCTATTTTAAAACTCGTTTGTAATATTAAGTAGTAATTTGATAATAAAATATAGTGTTTCGTACATTTTTTTTCAAATTCTGTTTATTTTGTTTTTTATTTATAAAAAAATGCATCAAACCAACTGCAGCCTTTAATCCAAAAATAAACAAATTTATTCGCATCAATAAATCAATAAACCAATATTCTAGTCGTGTATATAATAAAACTTTAAAATATTCCATATACATACTATATTGTATTCAATACAACAAAACTACTTCGAAAAGTTTAAATCCCCCGAAAGGCCCGCAAGAACTACTTTTCCAGCAACTGAAAATCCCGGTTGCATCAGTTTCCCAAACCCTACATATATACCCGAAACCACAGCACTAAATCCCCTCGCCAACTTACCAACCACAACAAAACTACTGCTGCTACTACTATACGAATGGAAAATGCAGAAAAGCAACTAACTTGTTCGCGACCGCCGACAATCCTCTACTGTTTCCACTGCTACCTCCTATCGTCGTCCTTGGCGGTGGCATCTCTTGCGAATTCGCACTTTGCGCCATAACTCTCATATCCATCATAGCGCATTCCTGCAGATGTTGCCTTATAGCGCGCACATTACACGGGAGTCTAGTCCGACAATGTTTGCACCTCACATTCGGCAGCTGCCTATTGATCACTATAGTCCTGAGCGTCCTCAACGAGTCACTGCCACCAGGCATTTTCTCTCTCAAGCTGTTGCTTATACTACGAGGTGGCATATCACACACACGCACAGCGCACACACACTGCTCTGCACACCACTCGTGTATAGCACACACTTTTTCACCCCCGGGAAAGCGCGCGTTGAAAAGCAAGCAACTAGCAAGAAAGCAAGCAAGCGCGTGCCTCTCACTTTCACGAGGAGAGAGGAGAGAAGAGAAAAAAAACGGCGAGGGACCCCCTCGCACAGGTCTTTTAAAGAGAGCGCTCAGAGAGCCGGAAACCGGGAAAACTTTGACAGAGATCGTATATACGCGGGGGCGCGCGGCAATTCAAAAAACGCGGCTAACGAACGCGCGAGCGCGAAGTCAAAAGCAAGCGCGAGAAGGAACGGTAGAAAGGAGAGAGAGAGAAGTGTGCGGAGAGCCCAGAGAGCAAGCGCGTGCGCCTCACTTCTCTCTTCTGCGCGATGTGAACTCTCGCGAAATAGAGAGCCTCGCGCGCGCACTGCCGAAAAAACTCCGTTCCAGCACGCGTTCTCTCACACTACTTCTCTCCTTGCCTTCCTCTAACAACTCTCGGGTCACCGCGCGCGTTTGTATAATACTGAAATTTCCCCGCGTGCACTGCAGAGTGAGAGCTCGCTATAACTGACTTCGCCGTCGTCGTCGACGCTATGCGGAGGTGATGCAAAGACCGCGTGTATATAGCGAGCGTGCGGTGCCGGTAGAGCAGCAGCAGCAGCAGCAGCTGATTCACCGGGCGACAAGTCCGTGCAAGTCCTGACCGGCGCGCTGCCGAGCTGAGCGAGCGCGCACGCGGGCTTGTGTGTATATATATAGATATACAGCGTCTAGCGAAGCGATTCGCTGTGTATACGTGTATACAGATATAGATATATACGAGCGAGTAGAAACGGTGTGGGGTTATATAGGTTCGTCCTTTTCTATACGAGCATGAAACGGCGCTTCGAAGGAGAAGCGAACGGTTTGTTACCAGAAGAGGGAGGGAGAGAGAGAGAGAGACAGGCAAAGTTCTATAGTTCGTCGAAGGAACGCGAGGTGTATGTAAGCAGACGAGTATAAGAGCGTCCAGGAGAAGGTTTAGGGGTAATTAGAGGGGGCGGGTGAAGTAAGGAGAGGGGATGGATGGTGGTTCGTCGTCAGCAGTGCTTCTTTGTCGAGAGGGTATATAGAGTACTGTGGAAGTGTGTGATGGTGACAGAGGTGCTGTGTTGCGTGTATACAGGTATGTACGTGCAGCTATCGTGACTGTGTGTTTTTGTTATTGATGCGGTAGTATTCTTGTGTGGGAGTGACGTGACGTGGTCGACGTCGACGAAACGCACGCGAATCTATATGTAGATACGTCAGTGCTGCGGGTGCGTAAGGATTTTTATCTTTTTTTGGCATTTTCCGGTATATCTTATCAGCTGTTGACGGATTGATGATTCCTTGTTGTTTTTGTTTTCGATAGCTTTTGCAATATATAGGATATACTTCTTCAAAACTAATAATATTTTTCTGAATTTATTTATTATCACTCCAAATGTTATTCATGCGGTTTTTTACGAAATCATATGTAAATAGAAATTAGTTTCATCATTGTAATAAATTTAAAGTTTTAAGATAAGATTTAAAAAAAAATGTTTTTTATCGACTCCGAAATTTTTCGAGTTTTAACATATAGCAATACATCTTAAATACGGGATTGCAACGCTATATATGCTTTTATTTTACAACCGCCTTCTTTTGTTATTGCTTTTGTTATACACGTGACGCACGAGACATTTTCAGAGAATTCGCGGCTGAGCCTCCACTCTGTATAACGAATTAAGTAAATCGTTTTGTTTTATTACCAAATGAAGAACACGCATAGTGTCGGATTATTTTATTGCGTGCGAAAAAATAATTTTAGATTTCGGATAAAATTCTTGAGTAAAAGCTTCCCTCGGGCATTAACTCTGCTGATTCTATCAAATATTCATGAATTGGAAAGTGTGGGGGAACGATGGAGGGAACTTGAAGTTTTTATAGTCATATTAAGATTTTATTACATTAAACGTTTGACAGTCTGTAAGTGTTTATTAATAGAATATCAAGTGCCAGTTCCTTGCAATTAGCAACTCTCAAATATGTAAACGTTTAAGCGACGTCTAATAAGCCGCATTTGCCAACAACTTCATACATTTGTAAGATTCTAACGGTTTAATTAATCGAATCCGAGATATTTTGAAACTCATACTCCAAGGCAATTTTCATTTATTATCGAATGATAGATATTACTACTTTTTCTCCAAAAAAGAAATGACCTCGCTACCTCTTTGATTGCACGATAAAAAAATCCTCCTAAAAAAACTATATTTTCTTTCACTTCTACCTTAATCATATTTATTTGTCTGTCTAAAGAACTTGCGGCGGGTCAATTACTGTGACAACTCTATATATACGATAACCGTCATTAAGTCCGTCCGATTTCGACGATATTACTTTCGCCCGCAGTACTTTCATTCCTTTCTCTCTCTCTCTCCGTTAATAATTCCACCTCGCCGTGTATATATATATATATGCGCCCTGGACGTCGACGACAATAATCATATTAAATTATATGTGAAGGGTCCATGCTTCCTGCCAGATAATAACGAGACACGTGTGTATTCGCTGGCTGTATAAGCTAAAATGTATATATACAGCCTTGCGAGAACACCGTAGGCGCGTGCGTGCGTTCATCGAATTTAGTGTTGACAAGAATACGTCGCGGCTTGCGAAATCCACGAGCATGTTGGGTTAATCTTAAATAATCGCAACGCCATCTGTGCCCACCCTGGCAAGCAGAAGATTATTATTGGTATTATACAAATACGGTGATTTATGATAGTCAGATATGTGTGTGTGTGTGTGTGTGTGTATATATAAAACGTTTGTACGAGTATGGGAAAATCAAAGTGGCTACAGCTATCTGGTCATTACAATGACTAATCAAATACCTATCATCTGTCATCCTGAATCACTTTTAGAGCCTATTGTGTACCCGCTCCGAAATAACTACCTAAAATCCATTGTTATACACTCGGAGCGCGCTACCGAAATGATAGTAGCCAAGTTGTTTCAAAAATGAAATAATTGCCCTCCATCATAGAAGTCCAATTCCATCAGCCTCGTCGTTCCAAAACGCGTTAATTAACAAACTAAACACACGCCGCGTAATTTAAATAGGAACAATAGCCCTCGTCTCTCTCTCTCTCACACACATACAGACAGAGATCTCCTAAACCCGCGAAATCACTTCCACAAACAATCCCCATAACTCGTCTCGTCGCGGTAGCAGCGGCTTGAAAGAAGAAAAAAAAAACAAAATCGCACGACGACCCACGCGCGTTCTCGCCTCCCAACAATAGCATAACTCCTCTTCCATCTTCGTCAAAACGATACATTTTTCCCCGAACCTCTAGCATCTCCCCGTCTCAATTACGAAATGTTTCGCATCTGCGTCCCCCCTTTCATCTGTATACACGTATATATACATACATATATACACATACAATCTTGCCGGAATCGGTAAGGAAGTAAAGCAACAACTGCTGCCTCCTCTGCCTTGCCTTGCCTGCCCACGCTCTTATACTCCGAAGCTTGCACTCGCGCGTGCGCAGCCGTCCAGATAATCATCTGGCATTCCTCGGTTCGCTTCGCGCCGGTTTTTTTTTCGCCTCTACGACAGCAGCAGCAGCAGCAGCAGTAACAGCAACGGCAGCAGTTCTCCTGTATATGTAAGTCTGTGTCTGTATATACACACATTCCTATACTGGCTAACTGTGTGTCCCCGTGGACGCGTCGGTTACTTCCGGACAGGAAGGACAGGACGACAACGACGACTGTCGTCGCCACCACCACTACCGCTGCCGTCGCCGCACTTACGCGCCGCCAAGTCGGAAAATGCGCGGGTAAGGGAATTCGGTGTATAGGAGAAGAGACAACTGCTAGGCGTGTGTATATATAGGGTGTAGGTACTCTTCGTTTTTCGAGGGAAAGAGAAAGAGAGACAATAAGGCTATGTAGTGCCCGCTCACCCGCCTGCGCGTATATATATATGTATATATATAAGGGTGTCGAGACAAAGGCGACGCGGATAAGTGGTAATTTGGGTTTTCTTTCGAGCTGCTAAGGAGAGGGATCGTAAGAGGTGGGGACAGATAGAGAGAGCAAGAGCGAGGACGAGGTGAAGGAGCAAAAATTCGAGTCGCTGCTGAAGAATCGGTTGCCATAGATACTGTATATATATACGTAAGTGTATAGGTGCGTATAGAGTGAAGAACTATTCAGAGAGATGGTTACGATATATAAGAACGAGAGCGGCTGATGTGTATACCTGTGCGATTATACGCGTTTGCGATAATTGTGTATATTTTATTTTTAATCGTGCGAGTTTCCTCCTGGATGGGCTTCGTAATTTTTAGTGGAAGCCGTGTGTATGTGTCATTAAAAATAACGAGGGCGCACGATTAAATGAGCACATTTTTTTCACATTTCTTTGCTTGTGTGTGTGCGTTAAATCGACAAAATTTTCCTGCCCCCCGTTTGCTCTCAGAAGGTACTTGAAAAAATTTTTCTACAAAAGATAAAAATGAAAAAAAAAATGCCGTTATATCGTAACCCCAGTTTCCTATTATATATATATATAAAAATACATAATATAAGATTATAATTTATCGAAGCTATCCAACTACTGCGATATTTTAAAATTCATTTCAAATACGCTCACTTAGCAGTGATTTATCGCGTCAGTTTACATAAGCAGTAATCGCTCCACCCAATTTATGTAAGGCTACGCGTATATCTTGCTCAACGAGCATCGTCGTCGTCGTCGTCTCACCTCTCTCTCTCTCCTCTACCCATCACACGAATAGATGCATCCTCCTCCATAAATCAATACCCTCCGAATTCTCCTGATTTACCGATCAATAAAACGTTCACCGTTCGGCGAGCAGGTTGGGACCCGCCGCGTCGCAAACATATACACATACACATGGCTATATCAAATCCCTCGCTAAAACGTTCTCCGATTATCAATTCAAATTTGATCGCCGCGCTACGAAGCCATCGCATAGCCACCTGTATCAATTACAAGAAAAAGCAACAGCACATTATATACATTTAGCAGGGCCACACGCATAGCCGTGAAATTTTTCTCATATAATACTTATAGCAAACTTACCATATACACACAAATATATATATGTATATATAAATATACGTATACAGATATGCATATAATGTACATTCATAGAGCTCCTCCAGTTCGTTTAACGTAAGCGCGCGCGCGCGCGTAATGAGGCGCGGCGGCTTACGGGCGTAAACCGTACGTAATTGGAGTGCCGCTCGTTAGAAACTACTGCCTCCGCGAGAGCGATCGGGAGAGGCTGGTTGCATACATATATATATATGTACACGAATGCTTGCATGCCGATTCTCTCCTCTCTCGCTCGTTCGCCTCTCAAAGGCCGTTTTGGAACAAGGAAAAACGAAAATCCAGTATATACACACTATAGGCAACCGAAATAATTAACGAGGCAGGAGAAGGAGGAGGAGGGGGAAGTATAGGAGGCGTTCGTTGATATGAATTAAACCCTCCGCGTATGTATACACACTCTACTATATACTAGTATATATATATATTACATATACACGTCTATATATACTTTGTTTTGACTTCTTTTCTCGTCGTAGTGAGCCAAGCGCTCACTTTGTTTTTTTTTTGTTTATTTCAGCGCATTTTGCAAGGACGATCTTTCATTAGTGGTGTTAACGACCGCCGCCGCCGCCGCCGCCGCGATTTTAATCGGGAAAGAGAGAAAGAGAAAAAGAGAGAGAGAAGCTTACGCGCGTAAGCCGCTGTGATGGCAACGGGCGGCTTTTGACGAATCGCCCGCCATTTTTTTAAAGAGACGAATCGCCAAAGCCTCGTACGCGCGCGCGCGCGTTGCACGGGATCAGCAGCAGCAGGGCTTGCGCGAAGCGCGTCCGGTTCCTTTGCCGTACCCACGCGACGTAGCGGAGAAGGGAAAAAAATTAATGAGGCCAATTTGTTAGGCGGCTCTCCTGTACCTCTATATATATGCCTGCGTGAGAATCACGATACATATATATATATATACACAAGCAGTATATAAAGTCAGTAGTCGGGTTGTATTATATGTATATATGTGTCGTCTTAAAGGTGCTGAGAGGGAGAGAGAGAGAGAGAGAGAGAGAGAGAGAGAGAGAGAGAGAGAGAGAGAGAGAGAGAGAGAGAGAGAGAG
>JAWWEQ010016795.1:0-33866 GCA_035583055.1 Torymus tubicola
GCCTATTTTATGGCCAAGTCTAAAATAAATAGTCAGTTATTGGGTAAAAAATGTTTTGGATTTCCACCAGGGTAGATATATATTTAATTAATAGAAGCATTTTCAATACATATCGGCTATACGATTTAACTATATTTATTTCTTGTTTCATCATGATATCTGCATTATTAATAGTAGGTCACCCAAACATAATTATTTCGTTAAACAACGTATTTGCGTCTTTTTACATTCGTAGATCTTATCATAATATATTTACGCGAGTTCATTCAAACTACGTATTACGAGCCTATCTTTGGAGCCCCTTAACGACGTTTTCACGGCGGTATCGTTTAAGTAGAGGCGTTTTTCCATTAAGAGCAGTCGCACTCGGGTAGGAACGTTTCAGCTTGCGTCATTTTTGGTTTTTACTGCAAGTAATCATTTACACGTTAAATTTAGGAAAAATGTAATCGACTTCACTTCAGTGCTCGTATATGATGTATGCGAGCTTCAGGCAGTTGAGATGTGTGATGACCACAAGTTCGCGAATGAACGAATCGATTGGCCTTAGAAGAGTTAAAACTGCATTATTCTTTAATTCTTTGAAAATGTATATATTTATGCCATTTTAAGCCAATTCACACAAAAGTTGAATAAGATAATTTATCTTTGACCAAAGTGTAATAATTATTTGAGTTACACCTATTATCAAGACACTAATTTTTTAAACGGCTATTTCGGTATAACTCATTGTTATCTGAGATTAGATGTAATATTTATATCTAATTCAATACCTTAACAAACTTTATTTAGGTATGTAAACATGAAAATATTTAACATAAAGAGTAACAGTGCAAAAGACAAATTTATCCAACCCTTACAAGTATACATACTATAAAAAATACTTAAAAATGTTTAATTTTATTTAGCGAAGAATCACTTTATCCTATTAATTGAAACAGGGAATTTCACTCTCGTTAATTAATTAACTTTCGAAAACACTAAATTGAGTTACATCAGTCGCATCAAAGCACACACGGTTCTTCTTCTCTCTCTTCCTGTCCATCGGATTTCCGGAAATCCCGCATTTACCTCGTTTTTTACGGCGAGCCCGTAATTACGTCGGCCTGCAACGCATTCACGAGATAAAACGCGCATATTGCTACATTTTCATCGACTACCATCGATGGCATACGCGCATCGCTTACATTAACGCGACTGCGAGGCACATAACAGTATGCGTGTCCGCAATTGCGTTTGAAATTTGACGATTGGTGAGGCAGCCGCGCGGGAACGGCAGGTGGTAAATCATCAAAGTCCCTTCGCGCGACATCCAATTCGCGCTACCACCTTCAGTTTCGGTTTTCGTGCGCGCGCGAGCGTAATACCGACTCTCCCCGTGCCTCTGTAATTGACCTCCGCAGGAATGCCGCGGCGGCGTTGGGGGGCTCCCTCCCGCGACACGGTTAATTACAATACGGGGGGTTGACCATGAATACACGGTATATAGGCGTATGCGCGCGCGCGGTTGCGGTGTTACGCGGCAAGGAGGAGGTGGCAAAGGAAGGTACGAGCATCGTCTAGCTCCTATATATATACTGCCTGAGTTTGAGATAACGGTGCGTAGTACCTGCTACTGACTATCTGCGCAATGTTATCGATCTCGGTAGTTGCCCCCACTCAATTTTACCGAGATGTTTCAATTTTATTTAATCAAGGTTTACTAATTACTACTTAATTTTCTTCAAATACATTCCTAACGTAACATTGCTAAAACTAGAGAAACGAGTTAAAAAACATCTTTTCTGTGGAATTTCATAAAAATCTTATTGAATTTCTTAATAGATTTAAATATAATATGAGACATTTTTTTGTTTAAATAGCAAAAACCACTATTATTTTATAGCCTAGCAAGTGTTACATTAGAATGCTGACTTGGTACCTGGGGCGTCGTCGTACTTACGATATGATGACGACTCGACGAAACACGCATATAAGCAGCTCAATTATAAAAGAGGGCCCGTCGCGAAAACGAAAAGATTCGAGTTTGATTTCCGGTCAAGTTACACCGTATCATATAGTTGTTTTAAACGAATTCTCCTCTATTTACTTATTTATTATTTGCAAGTCATCACTCATATAATTTTTAAATGGTAGATGACGATAGCACACTGAGCATCGAGTTCCCAATGTGATGAAATAATGTAATTTTCTGTAGATCGATAAGGGCGTTGACCTGAGGTGTTGTCACGTGTCGAATGCTGACATGACAGCTGGAGTCCGACTGCACTTCCGACATGAGAACGACTCGGCGAAAGACACGCAAAATGTAAGATCCCGAATTCGATTCCCGACCGAATCAAACCATGGCGTTTTTTTCCTAAAGCTCTTCGCCACTTATTTATTTATGACTTGCGATGCTCTACTTGAACCACAAGAACGGATATTCCAATTATATTTTCTGCGTAATTTGATTAAGATAATAGATTGATTGTAACGGAATCTGCGTAATTTGATTAAGACAATAGATTGATTGTAACGGACTCTGCGTAATTTGATTAAGATAACAAAAACAATATAAAAAGAGAGTAAGAAAATGTTGTATGTCATTTGGAATTAAATTTGTGTAACTGTGTAAGATTTAAATTTCTAAATCAAATGAATTCGAATTAATCATATCGTACCTTGCGTTTCGGTTCAATTAATCATTTAAATGGTAGGCTTTTTCCCAGTTGTCGTAGCAGAAGTGGTGAGGAAATAAAACAAAAAAAACGCAATAATTTTTAAATGTAAAAAAATTGGCTATATGTACGAATTTTCATGGAAATTTATTGAAAATTAAGAAAATTGTCAAATTTATATATGATACAATACCAGAATTGGCACGATTTTTTATGCATATATGGTGTAATACCAATTAGGCAGTTAATATATTGTAAATGATATTTAATCATCAGTTTTAGTGTATTTTTTCGTTAATGTTTTTATGTAGATTAAAGATTTTCATTACTAGTCGACTCAGTAAAGTTTTGCGATCTCACGACTTTACGATCCCAGGTTTCGAAAGTTTTTTAGCGTCAGAAGGTCAGAAAAACGGGACCCCGGGAAAGAGCCACATGACGCGTGAGAGAAAGAATAAAAGAAGGATAAGAAAACGACGGAGGTACAAAATGAAACCGCAAAGAAGAGAAGAGAAGAGAAGAGAAGAAGTGGAGGAGAAAACAAAGTGTATAAGCGTGGCAGAAAGTCGAAGATGAAAGCCGAGATAAGGCTGGCGGGGGTACAACGGAAGGATGGAGAATACAAGAGGCCGCGATAAGATACGAAGCGAGGACCGTGAAGATAAGAAAACAGAGAGGGTAAAAAGGATGAGTGAGAGAACGAGAGCAAGAAAGGAGAAAGAGAGAGAGAAAGAGAGAGAGAGAGAGGGAAGGGGACGAGCAACCAGGGACGCGGACGTAGATTGAAGAAGAAAGCGTAGCCGTCAGCGCGGGGGCGGCCCGGGCCTTTAATCGCTCCCACGAAGCGGAATAATCCAGCCATCCAAGAAAAAGCTTGAAAGCTCTCTCGTTCCGGAAAAAGACGAGGCAGCGAAAGAGCCGCTTCGCGAAGGATAATTCGGCCGCGCGACGAGGGAACTCTCTTTCTCTCTCTCGCGCGCGCGCGAGGTAATGCATTAGCCCTTGGTCGATGATGCGCTCTCCGCGGGGAATTAGGTATTCCGTTTTACGTGTCGCGCGCTACTCGCCAAAAAGGTTACATGGAAATTGAATGGAACAGATCTCGTGGTTCCAAGAATCACCAGCATTATTAACGATCGATGAATATTGCTGTCGGATTATCTCTGGGCTTGAGCTTTCAAGTGTTTCGATGAATTGGTAGAAATTATCCATTGAATTGTGAGATTTGTAGTATGCGCACATGGATTGTAATTTATTTAAATTAAAGTTTTATGAAATAGGATTGGAACGACTATTAGTTCAGAAATTCACAGTAGAAACTTTTTTTAACATGTTTCTAAAACTCAATCATAAAAACAAACAGAATTCAGTAGCCGAGATACATTAAAAAAGATGAGAATTATTTTCACAAATATTTTAGTTAAAGTTGATTTTTTCTTCAAAAAACAAAGGATTTCTTATAATTTATTAAAAAATTGTGACGTATTTTACGTAAATTAATGCAAGTATTGGAAATCAATTAGACGAATTCTTAATTTTCAGTATATTAAGTTTAAAGTGCACGTCTATTTCTAAGCCATGAATGTTGAAATTACAGGCAATCCTATTAGAGCACAATAACTGGCACCCACGAAATACAGTACAGCGGTTATAAATTCATGACGACCGGTAATACACGTACATGCTCAGCGCAGTCGAAATAGATCTTGATTATGTAAGGGGATAAATTGGACATATTTGCGCGGGATGCAGGAGGAAGATTTAGTGACCGACTTCAAAATGGTTAACTGCAGCCAGCGTCGAACCATAACCTTCCGGAGTGCCGGTCGTGTGCTTGCTTAGACGATATTTAGTGCCAAGGCTCAACCGACCAAGAATAATTGTTGTGCATTTCTCTATAATACTAATTTAGTAACATAAGTCGAGCAGAATTAGGTGCCGATAATTTTACTGACCATAATGGCTAATGTGCTATTAGGAATATCAATTAAGGTCATATTTTCAATTTAACGATACCAATTTACTTTTAAATCGACTAAACTTTCGACCGATTAAATTTTTTATCAATTAACAATTTAAGTGCCATGCAATTTTGGAATCTATCAACGAATCGGCGGCGTTTTGTACAAAATTTAATGTCGAGAAATATGACAAGGGATAAAAGGCGTCATAAAATATCAAATTTCGCAGTATGAATAATTCAGAATTCAAATGAAAGTAATAAAAAACGTTTGCGAGCACTAATTGCGAGTAATTAAGGATTAAAGCATTTAGAAACTTGAAATGTTTTAAACGAAAATGAATTATCCGTACTGATGCGAGCACTAAAACCAAGTCGTTTTAGGTAACGGCAAAACGTTGTCTCAGCTCTTTCGAATGAAGTTATCTCTGTAGATTATTTAGTCGCGTTTAAATCAACCGACGCAGCGAATTGCTGGAATTAAAACAGCTTTAGCGGATGGAAACTTTTTACTTACTATACAGCTTTGCATTTAATTGTTGCGTATACAAGATTGTTTCTATTTTATTTTTCAAAGCTAAAGAGATGTTTTTTAACATTTTATGTAAAATTTACTTTTTAGTGCAAAGATTTTCATGTGTAAAGAAAAAATAGAGCTATAAACAGAAATATTTTATGAGAATGTACCCTGGTGGAAATTGAAATCGTTTTTTGAGCAGTAAATGGCTATAGTTTGATTCAAAATGGGAAAAAATGGACTTCAGTTTTCTTCCATAAGTGTAATGATGTAGAAAAAAGTGTTACACAACTGTCTAGTATTTAACCATTTCCTATGGCCAGTTTCTGTTTTCCTTTCCCTTTTTAATGGACTAATTTCTACCAGGGTAGTGTCAAACTGAATAAAATTCTATGTGAATGTATAGGAAATGATAGTTATTCCATCAGAGTGTACACATCGTGGATTCGATTTAATTAGCGTAAGAGGTTTGATTGAACAACCAACGCCACATATAGATCGTGTATAACATAATTATCGCTCTGTCTATTACAGTTAACTAATGGAGAATTTGCTAAACATATATCAAGCAAACTTGAAGATTCACTTGATAACAGTAATGTGTTGCCATCAAACGCATATGAAATGGACGCTCTTCAAATATTGTTAAAATAAATATGAATCAGTAAATACCATTAAAAATTTATAAAATGTGTAATATGATATAGTACAGCATAAACGATATTATTTAAAATGATCCTGCGTAGAATAGTTATTTGTTACATAATTACGAGTGAGTGCAAAAATCAGCAGGAAACAGGAAACCCCGTAGAAATGTACGACAGCACCGGAACCAAACCAGACTGCCATTCCCAAAAAAAGAGCTCCCTTACCTGAAAGTCGAACTTCTCGAATTCAGCCTGGGCGTCGATATCCGCTTCACGTGGCGAGATGAGGGGGCACGTGTCGGGCGACACCTTGCCGTCAGGTGGCTCGCTATAGTCCGGCACCGCGGAGGTGAGGAGTCTATCGGCGAAGCCGCCGCCCTCGGCGATGATACCCGCAGCGCCTGGCGCACCGCTGCCGCTCGGCCCCTGCGTCTGGCTCACGTAGTAGAGGCAGAGCAGCAGGGAGAGCACGACCGCGCAGAGCACGAGCATGCGGCCGGAGCCGCGTCTCAGGATCTTGTACATGGCGCCGGTGCGCAAGCCTATCGCAGCAGCCTTCGCTTTCGTCTCGGCCTTCGTCGTCGACAGTTTGAGGCGGCACGCTGCCTTTCGTTCCCAGAGCTCTCTAGATTCACAATGGCCTGTTTTTTCTTTTGGTTTTTTTTAGCAAAGCAGCGCCAACCTCATGTTACAAAAGGTATTCAGTCTCTGCCGTCGTCAGTCGACTTCATCTGGTTACCGCTGCCGCTGATTTTCGAGGTCCCTGGAATACAGAAAAAGTAGGGCGATGTTAACATGATATGTTGGATGATTTATCGTTATCATGCCCGACAGGTTTAATGTATTTGAGCGGGGAAGAATTGCTTATAGAGAGTAGAATTATGGGGAATCACGGTTATATCCTACTATAGAAGTAATTTCTTATTCAATATTTGCACGAGAGCTCAACCCTCGGGCACGCATGCCATCGATTCTTTTTCCAATGCGCTGGAGAATGAAGAGATAATTATTGTAAGCTCCGATGCGTGTTTCTTGATTCGAGAATCATATTTTCTACATACTACGTAGTACATTAATTATAACGTATATGACAGCAAAATTGAACGTCTAGAAACTCGATAAGTTTAATGGAGAAAGAAAATGTAAAGCAAGTAGCACTTTCACTTTTATTGCTACATTTTTATGTTTGCGATCTTAATTACAAAAACAATAGTGTGATATATAAACAAGATTGCCATTGCATACGACACATATACAGTCATATCATTCTAGTAATGTCTAGAGAATAGAAATAATTAATTAGTTTATATATAGCAAAAGAAAAAAGTTCATAAAAAAATTATTTGATTGAGAGACATTTTTTGGAAGCTCTATTCTAGTATTTTACTTAAATTTTAAAACTTTTGAAAATCGAATACTCAATATAACTACTGAATATATCAAAAGTAAATTTGAGAAAAGAACGACTAAAAAAGACTTATCTAAATTAAATTACGATCCTACAAATAGATTACATTGCAGTTATAAATGTGTTAACTACACGATCAGAAAATACCCACAGACACATATACATCATTTGTATCTTTGGAAACGCAAAAGATAAACACGGTAGATCTCCAATTCGCATAAATTAATAAACAAATTTAATCAAGTAAATAAAAAACAAAGATCTATAATATATTCCGTTAAAGTAGAAAAGCGCCCCAAGGGAACCCTTAAAAAAAACAGCGAAAAGCATGCATCCCGAATCTCCTCCAGCCGCCGGCACAACAATATAAACATCGACGCTGACAGAATGGCAGCTATTCCGCCCACGCGCACAGAGCCACGACCTGTGTATATACAGCCGTCGAGGCACAGTTTCACGCATTTGGCCAGATTCGCTCGAGCAGGCTCTCTCTCCCTGGCCATTAGAATGGGCGCCGCTGCCACCGCAGCAATGAGCTATGAATTACGGTTGTGTGCGCGCGCACACGCTCGCGCTCGCTGGCGCGCTCGAGTTGATTAAACATCCGCGAAAATTATGACTGACCGTTTCGACGTACGGAGAGAAGTGTACGAGCGCGCTCGCGTGCTCGAGTACCCGCTCTGGATTCCTTGGGAGTTGCTTGTTCGAGGTATATAGAAGCGGTGTAGCGCTAGGTTTAATAAATTACATGTACATTTTTCATGCCGGTTGACGAGGGGTTATCGCTCCGATCCGAGTGAGAGATTGTAGAGGAGATTCTAGACATAGAAGGCGATAGGAAACATTATTATTCGATTGATATTAAAACCCAAATTTTAAATGTATTCTTTTTTTAAGAATTATTACTTTTTTTGCGTTAACAAATTTTAGTGGATTGACGAAACGAAAATATTGTATTTTACACTGGCAAATATGGAACGTTACATCCATTTTGAAACATGTAAAGATATATAACAGAATTGATTAAATTAAATTATTTTATTCCATACCGGTCAACATAAAAAGTTACATCAATTTTGAAATACGCAAACAGGAGTAACAGGACATACATTAAAGAATAATGTATCGAAAATTACTATTAAAACTCAAAACTTTGACCTTTCAAAAATATAAAGTATGTTTCAAGGTACTCCCCTGGTATCATTTTTTCTAGTTCTAACTGCACGTAAATTTTTCTTATACTAATTAACATGAAAAAACGGACGAAAAGCAGAAACTGATGATTAGCCAACATTAAGCTCCCAAGTACGTGAAGTATGGAAATAAAAGTGGAAAAAAGAGGTTTAATTTAAACTAAGAATCGTTAAATGTAGAAGATTTATGCAAAGGTACGAGCATTTCTTAATTGTGAAAAATGACAGAAAAATTATCAAAGTTGAAAAATTCCATAAATTTACAATATTCGGTAATTGTTTGTGATTTTGAAATGCTTGTAATTTCACAAAAGAAAATCCAGTTTTATAAAGATTTTCTCAGTTAGAATTAAAAGTTTTCAACTTTAATTTACACGTTCAGCAAAAATTTGTTCGTATTCAATTTTCAGAATAGAAAGTAATGTATTGTTTTCTTATTTTAACGAACCGTAAATGTTGGTTTCTTATAGAATTCCTTATAAAACTAGTTTTGATGAAAAGAAAGGATATAATTATATTATTCATTTTTATTTCATCTTTATTTTTTGATGTACTTAATTAAAAAATATTACTTTTGAAAGAACGCGTTGAATAAATTTTCTTAATAAACATAAATTTAAAATAAATCCTATTTTTTAGTTTTTTTTTTAGTTTACACGGTATAAATCTTTATGTATCAAACATGCTAAAAATTTAATAAACATTTCTAAGTGTTAATGAATTTTATAAACAACCTTTCAGCGGCGGATGCGTCATTAAATTAAAACTTTCTATATAACATACATATAATTAATAATAAATAAACTGGAAAATTTAAATAAAAGTATGTCAACTTTAAATTATAGTATAATCAACTGTATTCGTATCTAAACTCCTTTTCAGATAATACACATAAGAATTACTGAGCAAAAAAGCAAACTCACTGATTACTCCTATGACTTATTTACTAAGCAATCCAAACATTTTAAGGTCACGTTACGTCCCACCGGAAGAAACTTTACTCTCGCGATAAGGAGTATGTGAGGTGGCCTTTTTGGAGCTATTGAATAAAAATGCTCTCACACCAAATTATATGCCTGAAAGTGATCGTTTACCAAACTGTCATTCAAACTCTCGAAGTCGTTATTTTTGTGCGATGATCGGTCCAATTTATTTTGTATTACTTCTTTCATACTATCTGTCGATGCCTTTGAAATTAATTTTTATAAAAGAACTCTTCAACTTTTTGCAATTTAAATGCCAAGGTAATTTCTTTTATGTTCAGAAAATAAAGAAGTTACTCAAAAATATAAAAGAATAACAACGGAATCAAAAAATATTTTTAGCTTTAATCTCTATATTTCTTACGATTTTATATTACATGTAAATTCCGAGAAATGAGTTGTTATTCTATTATTTCTGCTTTATATACATTTACAACCGTGAATAACAAAAAACATAACTAGTGTACTAAAATAAAAGTTTTTATTTGCTTCTAAATAAAATAATTAAATTTAATATAACATTCGACGTATATACAAGGTATACGAAGTGTGGATTTATATATGGCTAATGTGTCACTATGTTAATAAAAAATTCGAACTGCTTTGTATATTCGTTACATTTTCAAGCTTTCAAAAGTGTGGCTTTCGCCCAAATAAATCTTGAATTTATCATCCAAAAGTTGAAATTAACTTTTATTTAATCATATTAAAAAAGTGAAGAAAATAAAATAAATAAAAAGAGACAAATGAGTTACAAAAGAACGTTGAAAACATTCGTCTTATTGTAAACAACGGATTCTTTTTCGCGACCTTCACAATTCCCTTTCGTCGTATCGTAGCTCCTCACGGACACAACAAGCGCTCTTCCCACCCCCAGCGGACTTCCATTCGCTACAACGCCCGTCCCTCATCGCCTGCCCCATTCACGATGTAATATTACGTTTTGCCTCGCGACGGGCCAAGTGTCCTCTGCGCTCTCCTCATTCATTTTCATTTTCATTTTTCATTTCCACTTTGTTTCCTCCTCCATCTCCCCCGACGTCGGCGAGAAGACGCGCGCGCTCGTAGAGTCTCACCTTGATTTTCCTCTTTATACCTCTCCTGTTTTATCTCTTACTTTCCGCCTTACCAGCGCGAACCAGCGCTTCTCCGTCTGTGTATACGTATATATAACCAACGCCCGCGCACATGCAAGTTGCAGATGGATCTCGCGCTTTCCGGAGATTGGATTTTAATTCAACATTAACACGACCTGGGCAAGACAGAGCTGCCTTCCGAAATAATACAAAGCCACTCGCTTGAACTCGCGCGCGCGCAAACGCACACGCGAGACAGGCAAATTTCATTACTCCGAGTGTATTTGATTACTTTTTTTTCACGAATATCGAGAGATGCGTGCTATACGCTGTGCACTTCAAATTATTTATAAATCAAGCCATGGGTCTGCGGGAGAACGAGTTTGTTTATAATCAAAATGAAATCGAGTTTAATGCGCGTGTGCGCTGATTTCAATAATTCATTTTAATCGAGTTGAGTGCCGCTGATCTACTTCGAAAACAATGAACACAATAAAATGGACTGGTTAAAAGATAATCCGGTTTGAATTTTTTAGGCTTGACAATACTGCCCCTGTACGGATTTCACAGTATATTTTTTTATTTAAAAAAAAAATAGATTGAGAAAAGTAATAATAGGTTATAGAAAATAGACCAAATTTCTGAAGAGTACTCTATCGAGACTAGGTTTTTTTGTTCTCTAGATCATTCTGAATACAAAAAAAATGTATACTGGATGTTTGAAGCATAAGATTTTTTGTTGACACAAAGTTTATTTTTGAAAAATCAGTCTCTACTTTGAGCAGATATATATATATATATATATATATATATATTATTTTGATAAGGAGACTAGAAAAATTTTGTAAATTTTGAAGAAAGTATCATTTCTTCATGCTGTAAAAAGCAAATGAAAGATTACATTCCCTAGTATCTTATTTTTTGTACAGTATTTACGATATCTTTTCTTTCTCCTCCCCCCTCTCTCTCGAAATGATAGGTTTATTTAAAAAGATGTGATTTTAAGCGTTTTTAAAAAATAAAAAGAAGCATTACACGCACAGGCTCAATATTATTGACATTTTTTCATTATAAAAACAATTTTATACCCAATACAGTTCAAGTTGTTGTTTATAAGAACTGTAATAAATAGTGTGTAAAGTAAAAATACCAATGGATCGCAAAATAGTATGAGCAAGCATTAAAAACAGAATATTAATGTTTTTCAAATGCTGAAATTTTGATTTATCATATGATTTTGCGTATCTATATGTACCTCAAAAAAATTAATGCAGATGATTTGTTTTTGATATCATATTGTGAAAATTTTATATGGATTTTACTTTGTACAGACTTTTCCTGAAATTGTTGTATAAGTCTAAATGTGATTCAATACTTTTACATATTGATGAAGAGAAATATATTTTCGAATGTAGTTAGCAATAAATTTATGCTTGTTTGAACCAGTTATTTTTCCGTAGTTTTTATAATAATTAATGATTTACGTATTAATAATTAAATACTTCCTCATTTCCGCAAAAGAGCTGTTTCCTGGAAAATTATTTGCTTATACAATACTATTAGTTTGATTATTTCGCCAATAGTTTCCTAAACTATTACTTGACTTTCCTGTTGACCACCACCAAACACTGTGGTATATAATGTTATACATAAAAAACATTCCGATATTTACAATGGGTCAAAATCACTATTCCATTGTAGCACAATTAAATTAATATCTATTCATTTCAGTCGCTCAGGCAACTCCCCCTCCTTCTCTCCCTCTCTCTCTCTCTCTCTCTCTCTCTCTCTCTTTCTCTAGTCCTTCTCTTTATTCAGCGTCTTTCTTCCGGGCTCTCGCTCCCCGTCGAAGAGCGCACATACGCGCGCGAACGTGTCGAGGGTGCTTATTGCAATTCGCTCGCGGGCGTCTGAGTAGCGTCTCGACTGGGCAGGGAAAAAAGCTCCCCCACTCTCTCTCTCTCTCTCTCCTCTCTTTCTCTCTTTCTCTCTCGACTCACTCTCTCTCCCTTGAAGAGGATATAGCAAGAGAAAATGGAGAAGAAGAGAGAGACAGCGAACCCCAGATGAAGTTTCCAGGCGCGCTGCAGCAGTCGCTCGCACTCCTTAATTCGATTTCCGCTGCACGGACCAGACGATGCGCGCCGCAGCCGCCATACCACCGCGCCGCCGACCTTAATTCTGACGAGCGCACCCACGCGCAGCCGCCTCGAGTTTCTGCGCTGCACGTCAAGTGTGTGTGGTGTGTGTCTGTGCGTGCGCGTGTGTAAGAGAAAGAGAGTGAAAAAGAGAAGAGTTGCGGTCTTTCCGTCGTGCGCTTCTGTTTCTTGCGCGAAGATGAGACACATGGGATACGGGAGAGGGCAAGGACGCGAGAAGATTAGTTCTGACGCGCTATCATCTCCCCACTCCATGATCGTATTGATTAAATAAGAGAATTATTAATAATAATTTATAATTAATCGCGTCGGGAAGCGCGCTGTATTTCTCTTTTGATGCAATTGGCTTTGAAGCGTACCTGTCGTCCCTAGTAATTTCTGTTCTTATGACATGCATATTATATATATCCGAACTTATCACTTGATCATAATTGGCCAATTATTTCACCGGAAAACGTCAATCTTGAGTTCCTCATTCTTTTAAAGTGTACAAAATTTATGATATAAAAGTACCAATTTCAAATTATTATCAATTAATTATATTGAACGTATGTTCGATATAAAAATATTACGAAATTAAAGTAATCTGTTATTCAATAAATATTTCAACCAAAATGCAATTTATAAGCAATAATCACGATGAAAGAGAAAAGGTTAATTTTAAAGCTGTAACCTAAGGTTTTCGTTTGTGAAAACATTTTTAATGATCCAAAATAGGTTAAAACATTTTGTTAACTTTATATAAGAAGCTACCGTTCGTGTCATTTGTGGCTAATTTATTTAAAAGTAAAACAGAAAATAAACAAATATTAAATTCAACGTTAAATTAGAAAGATGATATATATTTTTTTTAAAATGCATATTAAATTGTACAACAGATGCACAAAAATAGAGTATACTCTAGTTTAGGTATATCTAAAATTTTAAATCAGAAAAAGTAAGTAATTTTATACTGATTCCGGTATGTCGCCACTAAATTAATGTTAGTATAACTTTAAAACAAAAATGCAAAAAATGTCCATTAAAGACAGAAAAAAAATTGATTTTTTATTGAAATTGAGATAAAGAAAGAAGAATAATGTTTAGTCTAAATATCGAAAAACATATTTCTGACATGTTTTCGTAAAACTTGAGTTATTTATTAAAACTCCCTTTATACAAAGAGCCTAAATCAATGGACATTTCTAGCATTTAATGTACTATCGCAATACAATCCTAGCTTCAGTGCGAAGTATTCTCTTTAATATTCTAATAATTATAGATAATGAACGATTTTTATTCACGGAGTTTCAATTTTTTTACCGAATATAGAACGAAAATCCTATACTGAAAAAAAATCAAAACTTGTGAAATTATTGACTCTCAAAGATAAATATTCAAATAAAATAACATTTGGGATTAACAGTGCCTGGTAGAAAGTCGCTAACCCTGATTTTAGCTCAGCTCAGCTAATTTTATTGTATTTTGTTTTATTTTAATAAAGTCTACGTTATTCCTACATATAAAAATAGTAAATGAATAAATAAGAGGCAGTAGATCAGGACAAAGAATTTTTAAGAGGATTACGGTCACAGTTAATACATTCTTTATATAAAAACGGCTTTATCTTGGTTTTAAACGTAAATAAATTGGTAAAATTCGATAAGTCAATATTTAACGAGTTCCAAGATTACCGTAGCCTATGTACACAACTATGAAAAGTGGAGTCGAGTTTCTCTTCAATCTTGCGCTGGTTTAGTTGTCATGTATGTCTAAATCTATAATATGAGAATTGGTTCAACCAACTATATTTTTTCTTAAGAGTAATTTCTAGTATTAATTTAACATCGTGTCATTTTGTTATTACTTTGGCTCCGGAATCAAGCGATCTACTTGAAAGTATTTGCACTAGTTAATACGTTCTATGCATAATAAGCTACTTTAATTAGAAAAAAGTGTTCCTTCGTTAAAAATGATTTACTTTTCTTTGCCTATAATTTGGTGTGTATTTATAACATAGCAAGTCACAAACATTTATTAATCTTTAATAAACTGTTGGTGACTAAATTACAATTATCGCAATGATTTTTTATAATATTATATAAAATATTTAAAAGAAAAATAAAAATTTCGGCTAATAAGCCCCATTGACCGTGTTCCTGTTTTAGTAAGAATTTACAATTTGTCAGTCAGTCTGTCGAGTGTTCCGCTACCGTGTAAAAGCCGTCCTCTTGAAGACAGAAACGTTTATACAAGAAAGTCATCGGCGGTACGATGCGAACTGGCTTCGAGTGTACACAGACCGGCCTGCTGCTCGAGAAAGAGAGAAAGAAGGGCTGAGAGAGTGAGAATGAGACAACGCGCCGAAAATTCCGAAAGGAGCGTGAGAGACTCGGATGTGCGCGGTTCTGTAAAGCGGGTCGAGCGACTAATCTGATTTCAAGGCGAAAATTTCATTCGGAACGCCGGGAAAAACACTGTAATTCAACGCTAAGGTACCGTTGAGTAACGTTTCGCTGTTAAATGTCGGTTTTTTTCTGGGCACATACATTGACGACAGAATGCGGATGTGACTGACGGGTCTGTTACGTTGAAAGACGGCTTTTTGATTTGTGTTACGTAATAAGTGTACATAAGTGTATGATTCGAGTATACTTATAAAATCATGTTTAATTGAAATATACAGATTTTGTATTTGTATACTTACTCCAGTGACATATGATGCATAGCGTTTCCGAATTTAAAAATCATAAAAATACTAAGAAAATTGTTTTTTGTTTGAAAATATTTCATTAATTAAATCTTGTAAGTTATGTTTTGTGAGTATATTTTATCGATAAAATCGCGAATTAATATATTCTAATTTACTGGTACTAAAAGACGAGATATTGTTGTCCTTGTAAAAGTAAAAAGTAAGTCCGATACGTTAATTAATAAGGGTTCGAGAAATACGCCAAACATTGAGCTTCAATATTTGATGTTCTATCTCTGAAGGTCTTGTAAGATGATGTTTATCACACTAATACAGGCTTCTAAAGTAAAGTTTTTATTATAAGTTCCAATGAAGTTTAACGTAAAATATGACCATCTCTCTACATTCAATAAAATTTGTAAGTAAGTGCTCAATAAAGTTAGATTAGATATCTGCCGCGATAAAGTAAAAAAAAACTAATTTTATGCAAATTGCAAATTTAAATTTCACGAAAAAGTCATCTTGAATTTCTTGAAAAAGCCAGCAGACACGCACTGCACTCGGGCGTGCCTCTCTCCCATAATGTATATCTATATACACGTGTGCACATACTGCTCTCGCCAGCGCCGAAAATTCCAAAACGAGTGTGAGAACCACGACGATGCAGTTCCCGCTGCGCGCATCTATATACATATATATGTATACATACAAGCGCACACACACAGGCACGTGCATGCGCGTATCGCATACCGGTGTGCAGAAGACAGGAAGAGAGGATGCGACACATGACAACGGGCTCTCGAGAGGAGACGCGACCAACTTCACGCTGCCACTGCAGTTGAGAAAGTTTGCCGTGTTCCCCCCGAAAAAAGGCGCGCGAGGCACGACCGTGAATACATTTGCCTTTTAATTTCCGGTGTTACGCAAGTGTTTATTTTAGCTCTTGCAAGAGAGTGAGAGAAAGAGTACACGGCTTCTTTGTCGCTGTACAGCAGCGAGAGCAAAGAAGTTTAGATCCTCCGTATAGCTTTGAAATCGCGCGTTTTTGCGGAATTTCTTCCTAGAAGTGTACAGCACTGCAGCGGGAGGTGGGGAAAAAACATGCGCGCGCAAGACGCAAGAGCGAGTATTTACCCGAGGATAGGATTCAACACGGCAAACTTTTCCTATAAATTGTTTAACAGCCGATGCCGCGCGCTCTTCTTGCACGCGCAGCTGTAATCTGCGCGCGTTCGCGTGGCTTTTTGTTGGATCTGCGGAATAATTAAATTCAAGCGCGGAGGAGAAGGATGTCCTGTGCGAGCGCGTATCGATGAGTCGATTCTTCTTCTTCTACTTCTTCTTCGTCGTCTTTGCGAAAATTCCGGGAATACGTTTCGCATGCATAATTCAAAGGTTATTTTTAACGAGACTGGTTTTTATTGTCCGTGCCGAGCGATTAAGAACAGAGTTTCGCGCGGTATTAAAGTCTTAGCATTTTTATCAAGTTTTTAAAATTACATGTACAAGGAGTAGTGCAGGAATAATAAAATAGGATATCGCGAAAATGTTTCCCAAACTTGAGTAGATATTTTCAAGATGTTAAGAAACTTAATGATACCGTGCTAAACAGTGATTCGTAGTTTTATTTGATTTTTCAAATGTAATATTTACCGAAAGACTGGTAGTAGCCGTTAGTTAGTTAGGTAGTTACCATTGGAAAACAATTGCTGTTTTTCACAAAGGTGAAAATAGTTATAAATATTTAGATACACTCTATATTGTTATTCAAAATAAATATTGTATGTTATTTATTGAAATGAAAAACAATCATTTTTTTGAAATTCAAGTATATTGCGTATTCTAAGAAATAATAGTGCAAAATATTAGTTTTAAATTAAAGGGAAAAACAAACCAGTCAGACGTGTTTTTTCAAAATAATCTAAATTATTTGTTTCTATTTTTAAGTTAAATTGACGTTAAAACAAACAAAAGCGTAAAAAAGTGTCTAGTCGAAAAACACGCCGAGCCCGAGTTTACGTCTGGCGTGGAAAGAGCAAACAAACAATTTAGGGGGTCATGGTTCCTGATGCTGCTATATATACGATTGCAGGTTCCGGGGCGCCTCAGGACTATAGAAAACCGCCGCATCTCTCCGCACTCCCCAAAAGTTCAAACGAAAAGATAAAGTTTCGTCACGGTCTATGTGTGCTTCCGTACACAGACGCTCACGCACAAATGCGAGCATATCAACACTAGTAAAGACAGACATGGATTCTAGACGGATTGCCGTTAATAATTCATTAAGCATCCCCCTGAAAAGTAAAAGAGCAAGGGTCAGGAGGCAGCCTGCCGCCGCCGGCAGCCAGTGCAAACTACCACGCGTACATAATACATAGATTAAACGCCCACGAAGGCCAAAGTCGTCGCGCTAAGCCGAGCGTGTATTATTGTACGTGCTCGCGGCTATATAACATTTCTCTCTCTCTCTCTCAGCGTGCGTGTATAGTATATACGCTCACATGCAAGCTAGCAGTCGTCTGCATCGCCCAGGAAAATCGCAGTCGCACGTAATCGCATTTCCATGCCTTGGCGCACACGGGAAAATTTCCCGGCGTATAGTGCTAGTGCAGTTCACTTCCTTAAACATAATTAATCAACTCAAACGAGAAAATGCGCGATGGAACGTATATAGCTATTGGTACGCTCTGACGTCTATAAACAACGCCGGTGTGCTGGAGAGCTTTTCTTTCATGCGGTCGCGTATATATATATATAGATGCAATGCTATCGAAAAGTTGACTGGACTCTACTTTTTTTTTCGACGACGGGACAGACGAAGAAGTTGGGATTAGTTTTTCCATGGAGCGGCGGTGATAAGTCTTTTTTGGCTTATTTTAATGAGTTTTAATTCGGATTGGAAAAGGAGGAGAATTTTGCTCGAGTAGTTTTTTTTATATAATGCTGGACAGTGTTTTTGTTGGGAAACGAGTTAAAAGTACTTATTTCTGCGTATTCGAAATAGTCCTCTTGACAGGTGTTTTATAAATTAAGTAACTTAAAAAGGAATGTGAGGAACATTAACTTTGATAAAAATAGACATGAAGGGGATTCAAAAAAGAAAGATACAGCAGTAATGGTTACTAATGTGTATTTTAATGTAAAAAAAAATTTCATCATTTTTTCGTAAATTTAGGTTAAAACACTTTATAAATGAAGCGTTAACATAATGTCAACGCAGTATGCAACAAATTTCAAATATCAGAATTTATTTCACGCAAGTTTGAAGTGTTTTTAGTATTTCACTATTTCACTTTTATAGTATCGTAACACTCGTCAAAGTTAATAAAAAAAACGTCAAATATTCTGAAAACGTTACGGAATATTAAATTTACGAATTTTTAACCTAATTCAAAATTGCAGGCAAATTGTAAACAATGTTTTTAAATTTTGCAAAAATATTTAAAAAAAAAGATATAAAAATAAATTTGAATATTTTTAAGCTCATATATATATACTGTTTAGATTTGTGAATCCAATTGAAATGTAATTCAATTAGTCGAATAACCAGCTATATAAATGATTTTACAAAAATATAATTATAATTCTATAGTTTTATTACTACTATATATTTTACCTAAAATGCCATACGTAACTCTTCAAAGATATTCATAATTTTATTTTTATTTCTATATTATTGTAAATATGTTTTCTTTATAAAAAAATTCGGTTGGAGTCTTCATTCAACCAGCAGAATTGTTTATTAAACATTTTATCGGCCCACTAGCTTAGCGAGGCATAAAATCGTCTGGACATAAGACCTGGAAGCTCATATTTGAATGCAATGACATGCGTTACATTTGTGCCCCCACATACATTCGATAAAAATTACACTTTGGGTAGGGGAAAGCAGCGGGACCCTATTTACAATTTCAGTTCCGCTTTTGCGCTATAAAAAAAAGAAACAGTAACTTCAGCATTCGCAAAGCCCCACTTTATTTGAATACATAGACAAAGGTAACAGTTATTTTGTCGCTGCGTCATGGATATTTCCCAAGTACAAAAGTGAGAATTCTAGATTAAAATTTTGATTTCTCAGGAAAAAGAGGATATTCATTTACTAGGTAAAAATAAAGTTTTTCAAAAGTTATTATTTTTCAAGACCGTTTACTATTATACTTTATTTTTTAAATACATTTTTTAAATTATAAACTAATATTCTAATCAAATTTGTATTAAAATTAATATCAACAAAATTTTGCATACATTGTAATTAAAATTTCAAAATTTTAAAAAATCTACAATAAAAAGAATTTAAAATAATAAAAATAAAATTATTTTGTTTCATTTATTACTAAAACTAGAAGTACACAGTGATAAAATAAAAATAATAACAGAAACGAGCGCTCTGTATAAAGAAGGCAACCTTTCCCAATCAGCTGTTTCATTCACGAGCAAACATTTTTTTAAAGCGCGCACGCAATATTCCTATAGCCTACTCCCGGCAGCGAGCGTGCATTTTTTTTCGCGAACGAGGGAAACATCATTTATTCCCACAGTTTTATTTTGCAACAAAACGTAACAGCACTTACTCACGCACGCGATATGTCTACATTCACTTGATGAATTCGCTCGTATGGTGTATACGTAAACGTAAACAGCGGGAGGCAAATAAAAGTAAATCTCATAAAATTTTGAAGACTATAAGGAAACTTGTGAGTAAATTGATGTGTACCTGTGCAAAGGATTTTAAAAACTGCTGCTCTTCTTAAAGTTGACAATGCACACAGGTTTTGCACGTGAGTTTTCTATATGTACTGAAGACGAAAGAATTGCCAGCATAAGTTTTCACAACTTATCGCACAAGTCAGCACTATGGGCAACGTAATTTGCGAACATTCACCTGTCGCTTTTTTTAATTCATTAAAAGTTCTCAGTAAGGAGCCACGAACACTTGACTAGATGAAATTCCCCCGACAAAAACCACCTGATTCACAACAAGAACTAAAAAATCCACTGCCTATAAATTACGAATCATCGTCATCGCAGTTCTCTTTCCGATTGTACAGAGGCACAGAAGCATGGAATGGTGCAAAAAATTGTCGAGCGCGCATAGAGCGGAAAGAACCTGCTGTGTGTGTATACAGCCACCATATACATATATAGAAGCGTAAAACATATACGAGTATAGTCGCGAGCGCGGCTTGTGACTCGTCGCAGCCGAAGAGCCACGCCGTACTGGTCTGGTCGGGGCGGATTTGACACGCCGGCGGCTATCCGCTTTTCCCCCAGCCGCGCTCACTCGCGCGCCATCACCGCCGCCGTTGCCGCCGCCGCCGCCGGCCGGGAGTCGAGCGCGCATGTGCCGATAATCCGCGCGCGCACGCACGTTATGCTGTGTACTATACGGGTATATATGCCAGAGAGCCTGTATATCGAGGTCCATGTACGTGAACGTGGTGTGTACACGTGAAAACTGGCCAAAAAGTCGCCGACACGTTCGTGTGTGAGAGGTGAGCGCCGAGTGGCGATCTTTGTAATTAAGAGAAGGGTGTACGGGAAGAGGGGCGAAGCGAAGGGGGGGAAATTGAGACATGCGGTTCGTGAATGAAGAGTGGCTTCGGTAAAAGAGTATTTCGAAGTGGATTTGTTGGAGGAATAACTGATAGAAGTGGTAGAATGATGTGCGTAAGAAAGCGATAGGCTTTATTTTTTCTTCTTTTTTTTAGGTATGTTTGTTGATGCTGTCGGTAATCAGAGAAAAGTGCTTACAAAGTCAAATAAGAATTTCTAATAGATATTGGAAAAAATTTAATAAAAAATTGCAATTAAAGATATTTTTTACAAACATAAAAAACTGCAACTGTATGTTCACTAATCTGTGTAAATTTTCTGTGAATGCATAATAAATATATATACTTCTAAACTGAAGCCATAAACATTTTTCAAAAATGTTATCAATAAAATTGTTGTTAAATTTCAAACATCTAAATAACATAAAATGTGTTGCATCAAATAATGATTTGTGGTTATGTAAATTATAAATCAGACATCAGCAAAGATTTCTAATTAGCCTTGGCTTTAAGTAGTTACTTTAAAAAATTAGTTTTTCAAAAGATAAAGAATTTGTGCTAATTAATTGAATGAGTACGAGGAAGTTGTCGGAAGCTTTGAGTTTTGCAGCGCATAGCTACGTCTTTACGGCTAAACTTAAAATATATTTGCAACATGTCTTAACTGAAAGTACAAGTAAGGTGTAACTTTACTTACAGCGAAGCAAAGATATGAACGCTGCTAACGTAATTACTTTGAATATGCTTATATTTCAAGGTAATATTTAACATAGAATTTTAAATTAGTTACAGGTTTTGTTCTAAAAGTTATTTATAATAAACTATTTGTTTTTAAACAAATACATACACTATTATATTATGAGTACAAAAATAGAAATAGTATTAATTCTGAAAGTAGATGGAGGATAATTTTTTGTTTAGGCTTGAAATATTCTTAAAGTGGTTCATGCGCGTGGTGCCGTATCAAGTGGGGGGCCCCGTGGGTGCCTTGATTATATTTGTAATTTTAGCAACTCAATTGCATGAAAAACATTGAGAATGACTTATAAGCGTCGAAGTAATAAAAAAAGTTATAATTTGACTTTAATTAAAAAATGTAATATTTTATGTGTTGCCCCGCAAACCCCACTTTCGCAGACAACTGTTTGACCGACGGGTGACGGCTTGTTTTAAGCCACATTAGTCACATAGCTTCTATCATGCATACGCAGAGGGTATTACTAAAATCGTCTGACTACAATTTGCATACTTTAGTATTAATTTTCTTCTTATTTTAATCGCTTACCAAGCATTTTTTTAGTAAGGATACTATCGTAATCCTCGTGAAGTAATTTAGTATCACCTATTTTTTTCAGAGATCAATACTTTTATACAGATATGAGAAGTGTTTTTAAGGTTGATCCCATAAGACTGTGTACAAAAACATATCTTTAAATATTTATTTCTTGAAATTTTGGTCGTTTACCCCATATTTTCTTTGCGGAAATGAAAAGAGCAAGACTTGAAATATTTTGTGCAAAATTTGTACGCTAATCAAATTATTTATTGGCTAATAAATCATTTGCTTACTCTTTAAAAATGAAGAAGTAAAAGGTCATCCACTTGTATGAATAAATAAAAAATCTATTAACACAAACAAATAAATTTTTACCAATTAAAGCCGTGATATTTCAAGAAATAGTTAATTTTTCACCAATTTGGTAAAGTAAGCAACAATTCATTTATTCATTTTTAGAACGCATTAAATTGCTAAATTATTCAGATAGTAAATATTGATATATGGGTGATTCTCAGCAATAGTACATCGATTCTGTCCTGTAATCTCCGTGGATATTTTATTAGATTGTATGGTGTATAATCTTGATTTTTTTTTAAAATACATTTTTTTACAAGAATGAAACTCAAGTAACTAAAATATGATATCATGAAATTAAAAATCACCAGATGTTCATTATCATTCAATGAAAAAGGGCTAGTAGCTACCACGAAGATTACATGTAAAACTGAGCACTTTTGCTGAGAATCACCCATATATACTTTAATTGTAATTCTCATATAAATTATTATACTTTTCATACTCTTGAGAAAATTATATTATAATATATAGAATTAAAAACTATCATTATAAATCTCACTAAAATATAATAGGTCTTGCTTAATGGAAATGTAGTTATAAAGACTGACGTATTAAAAACTGATATGTCTGACTCAGTGTATAATGAAAAGTGAAACGAAACCGAGATCCTGATACTTTCTGTAACCACTACTCAACATCATTTCAAGATTAAATATTATGTTTCTATTATTATTTACGTATAATTAACTATTTGTGTTTTTTATATCTATTAACACTTTAATTCTAACACACACTGTAGTATATTTTTTTACTTCGAACGGCCTCAAACACGTTTCTTACATGCCTCCTTAAAAAATTTGTTATAATCATATTACAAAGAGAAAATTAATTTACAAATAAACGGTTAAGTGGAAAAAATTTATTTCAAATTTTGGTCATAAATCTTAATATTTAACAGACCTTTTTTTCTTGAGAAATTGTAATGGCACCGTTGTGTATCCTTTTTAGATATAAAAACTCAATGAGTCACAGTTGTGACACCAGGAAGTATATAGAAAAATAAATCATAGTCAGTACAATAGATTTAAAATTTGAAATAATATCTACTACAAAGAAAAAATGTTCGAGTAAAAATAGTCACCAAGTTTATAGTACAAATTTCCATTTTTCGGTATTTAGAGTGTATCCCACATTTCAAATCAGATTAGAAAATGTATACGATATTAATTTTTTCTATATTAAAAACCTGAAATGATACCTCGATGAGTTTAATATATTTGCTTTCATCTAACCATCGAAATAAAAAGATTATTATTTTTTTTTGCTTCAATTAATTCAATATATATTTTTTGTTATAATAATAAAAAGTAAATATCGCAACATGTAACTACCTCCATGATAACGTTTCCACATATAGTTTACTTTATTTTGTGATCTCTCTTCTTGAACAGGATCGTAAAGCTATTTTTACTCGATGACTAACGTGTAAAGGAATATGATTAAAATGGCACATGTGTATAATCTACGAGCATATAGTAAAACTTCAATGATCGATAAATATATTTTATTACAATTCACGGTAACGCTTACTAAAGTGAGCTATAAAATAAACTTTAAGCAATAATTCCTCTTTGATGTAACGTTAATTATTATTAGCTAGATTGTTAGATAGTAGTAAGATTATATTTATCAATGTTAAGTTTAGTAAAAAATAAAAAATTTTTAAAAAGTATATAGCTATAACTAAATAATAATAACATCTGCAATCTATGGCTTGAGCAGAAAAGTTATTTCACCTTAGCCCTATCGCAAAGCGCAGAAAGGAAATTTTCTCGAAATCCCACATTAAGAATCTCAACAACGCGCAAATATGCAAAGTTTCACAAAGGCACTCGGAGAGCTCAGGGTGGAGAAGCCAGAGCAAGGGAGCGCGCATGCGCCTTGGCGCACGACTACCGAAAAAAGCCGAGGAAACAACTTCACGCGTCACCGGTCAAATAAATTTCAAAGTTTTAGCCCGATGCACGTAGCTATATATACACGTCGAGGTGAGCACGAGCGCGCGGTATAAGGAGCTTCCCGGACGTCGGCGTCGCCAGCGGCCTGGAATGAAATCGGCGCGACGGCATTCGCACGCGCGCGGCCCGCGGAACTTCACGGGTCTCGCAATTTTGCCCGGGCTCCTCGTTCTCTTGAGTACCCAAGAATTTCAGGGTTTTCAGCAATCTCCTTAGAGTCGAGATCCGCCATTAGTCCTAGCTCCACCGTCTGTCAGTTTGTCGCTCTCCTCTCGTTTTCCGCTATACCCGCCTCTTACTCTCTACGCCGCTCTTTGTCTCGCCGTATACCTGTTTATGCAGATATTTCCATTGACACTCGGGCTTTCTATAAATGAATTAATGTTGGCACGAATTAAGCTCGGGTATAGTAATGTATTTTTCTCCTGCTATTTTCATGAGTAGCATTTACCATTCTCTATTGCTGCTCCATGGACTTCTTAACTTTTGTATAAAATTTCATCAAAATAATAGAATATATTTCGCACAGTAAATTGCATTGAAAATATGCTACTTTTAAATGCAACTCAGATGGCTAGATGATACCGATCATACATATATATATATATATATGTATAAAATATTACTTAAAACCATCGGATATTATTTCATTTTTACTATAGCACGCATCAACTAAACTTTTAAGCAAGATCAATATACGATTCGTAACGATTGAAAAATTGAATAACAAATTGGTTCGAATAGTTTTTTCTTATCAAAATTAAAGACTAGCAGATTGAGTATTTGCTTTTAGATTAAAAAATTTATTTATACGAAGAGACCTATATCCCTTATCAGGAAATATATTTTTAAACCGTTCAACGGATGCTTGTCTATTGCTTCATATTCATAGATAACTTCATTTCCGCCTTACAAACTAAAGCACTAGTAAATAAATTCTTTGATATTTTATCAGTATATTTAGACCAATTTTATCTTTTCCAGATTAAATGTTGCATCTACGATGGATTATTTTTATTTAGGAAATGTAATAAATTTCATAATAGTAGGGTCTCGTGCTACAAAAGCTTCAAGTTATTGGTATCCTTTAATTTATTTTGAGACAAGATTGAAAATACTTCCGTTTTCAATGTAAATCATATACCTACAGTTTAAGAATATTCATTACGTAAGGAAAATCAATAAATTAAATCAAATGTTCATTTAGAATGATTCGCTCTAATTACGAACTCCACCAAAATTGTCATTCGGATATCTCTATTTCTATATCCAACGGTTATATATACACGAAGTCTAGTCTAGCTCAAATGCTATAAATAAAATAATCATTTTAAAAGAATCGATATTGTGAGTAAAATAGAAAAAAACTTTTCATATTCAAAAATTCAAATAAATAAAAAAGAGTCCACAATAGAATTTAGTTTTTACAATAAATTTCTTACAAAATCTGAGGCTCAATCAGTTAACAGCTGTTAGCACCCAGGCATACTATACGACCGTTGGCATTTTATTCCTCATCGACACGTGCTCATACCCCTTCACACTTTTTGTTTCCGTCACACTCCTCGCGCGTCTCTATCCGTTTCACTAACTCTCATCTCTTTCGCGCCTTCTCTATCGGCGCTGTCTGTCAGACTCACTATTTCTCTTTGACCGTTGGGAGCGTTATCTCGCGATTTCTCTTCGTCTCCACCCTCTTCTCTCTCTCCCTCTCCTCTCTCTCTCTCTCTCTCTATCTTCCCCTCTCTCTATCGCTCGCGAGGCGCTTTTCAATTTCCGGAAGGAACGCGCCAGCCCATTGTCATTTGGAGGGTACGAGGGAAGCGAGGAACAGTCGAGTTCGGCCAGGCGGTCGAGGAGCAGCTCGGCTTGATCGAAGTGCAATTAGCCTGATTGAAAACCTCCTGCGCTCTCACCCGGCTAGAGGATCGAAACGAAACGACCAGGTCTCTCTATCTGCCGTCACTGGACCTCCATCGGTTCTACACCAGTGTCGCTACTACATTGCGATCGAAATTCTCTGTCTCTCCCTCTACATTTCTCTCTTTTCGAAGCTTGCGATTATTCCATTTTTTGTAGACGCCAACGCTCTCTTTCTCTCCCTCTCTCTCTCTCTCTCTCTCTCTCTCTGTGCGGTTTTTTGGCATTTTCGATTCGCGGGATAAAAAGCGATGCGGTATTGCGGTGTGTTGGCGAGCGAGGCTTTTGATGCCGCGGCGTTGGCGCCGGCAAAACGGCCGTAGAAAATTGTACTGCACACTGCACGCGTTTGTTTTGGAAAGTATCAATCAGTCATATGTATCGTGGTATCATGAAAGCAGCGAGGTATTACTTTTTCCCGTCCTCTTACCCTGATGCCGTTGCTTTTTTTTTTGAGGTCTCGCACCCACACGCGTATAACGGAAATACCGCAGGATTGTGGCGAGAATTGAAATGCCATTTTCCGAATGATTATCTTTCCTTTGGAAATAAAGTGAATATGATTTTCATCAATTTGCACGATTGTAAAAGGCAAGATTTCTTCTGAAATAAAGGTTCAATCGACATAATTTTAATCATATTATATTGTGATTATCTTTTCATGAGGGGAAATGAAAATAATTGATATAATTAATAAATTTTATTATTATAGAACCGAAAGAGAGCGAACGAGAGGGCGAGCGACTGAGTGAAATTGCTCATTACAATAAAATATATTAACTTTCAAATTGGATTGGAGATTTCGCCCTTTTGTTATAATGGTTTTAGCGAAAGTGGGAAAGCTATATATGTAGTCTTTTCGTATATAGTCAAAAGGCATTACTCTAAAGTCATAATTTCATATATTACAACTACTCAGTTATGATAAATTACGTATAAAAACAAAAATAAATCATTTTCACCCAACCGTTTTTATATAAGTATCAAAATAAATGAATTACTCCGTCAATTGTAGTAAGAAGTTCTCTTTATTAGTAAGATAACCAATAATACGTACTATTTATTCTCACTACTTGGATATATACAAGCATATGGAACGACCCCATATATGAAAGAGCGTCAAAGGCAAGGCGTAAAGAATTAATAAACAATCAATACCCACATACACACACACATTTCTGCTAGGGAATATATACTGCTGCTTTAACCCCAAAACGGATGCTTCCCTTCTCAAACGCCGCAATCTCAATCGTGCGCGTGGGAGGATGATGTGAAATGGCGGAGAAAGGGACTGGTGGATTTCACAAGTGAATCAGGAAATCTTATCTAATGTTGATACGAAAAGGTCTTGAGAAACTCTTATGGTTGGATAACAATAGCATATCTCGAATAATTAAAATCATTATTTTTAATATCTTTTGTTAAAAAAAAATCTGTTAGCTTTACATTTAAATTAGTAAGTCATATTTACGTATTATCTTCATATAAAACTTTATTTCTGTATATTGTAATAAAAAGTAGTATTTATAAACTACGGTTTGTAAATACTAACATAAACTATTAGAAACATTTTAAACCTGTATATGAAATGGTTACATTATTTTTTATAAAGTTTTGAAATTCGTCCACGTAAAATTAACAAATTTGATTACATAATGTAACCCGAGAGCTTAACTCCACTCGTGTTTCGCGAATTAGGTCTGTACGGATTAAAAATTAACGCGCCGCTACCATACGAGTTCCTCAATACCTAAACGCGTACGCGCATACACTACTCGACGGTTTGTCAAATATTCAAGACACTCGCTCCCCAGCATCGAACCCTCGTAATTATAAAATTTTCCATTGATCGACGCGTACTCGCCAGATTGACAGACGAGTGAGAATTTATTACCCAACGGGACGACCCCTCCGAACTTTGCTCGCTCTCTTCCCTCTCAACTCACGCATGCCAACTTTCGTTTGAAGTGCTCTCGCCTCTCCGTGTTTACCCTACATTTTTCGCAACGGCAAAGGATGCGAGGTCAACATCCGAACATCGCAAAACAGGCCCGTGGGCTGTGTTCCTGCAGGTTTAGATATACACGCACGCATGCTTGTCGGATTCTCTTTCGGTGCCTGCGTGTATACGTATGAACGTGGCGAATTTCGAATCTCTCGGCTTTGGAGACGCGTCGAAACTAATAACAAACGCGCATACTAGGCGCTATTTACCTTGTGCTTCTGTTGAAACACTTAGCAATATATACCGGGAATGAATGTCAATTACGCATGATGCGAACCGCTGAGTAATGCGAGGAAGAGTAAACCAGCGTCGGCGTGCGGATATTGCAGGGAAAATAACATTTTTCTTTCTAACGGTAAAGTATGTAGGTTGTTTACTTCATTCCAATTGGAATAAACTAGATATAGGGGTTATGTTTTTATGTCCAATATTTACTGATTTCTAGAAATTAAGATAAATATTAATTAGTATAGAGTAAAAGGGTGGCTAATGAAGGTTCTATTCGAATCCTGTAAAGAGTTTAAATCGATTATTTTTTCCTCTACAAATAGACTAATATATTAAACTGAATTATTATTAAAATTCTAGTTGGATTCAGTTTATGAGTCTAATCTTTATTATTTAAAATTTATATTCAGAACGTGTTATATTACAATAATATATTAATACCCAAAGCAATGATAATGTAAATTATAAATTGATATTGTAGAATTTTAATTATACATGTTATACGGCAAAACATACATTATTAAAGTTGCCATTCACATTGATATTAAGATATTAAAACGGTTGAATTATAAACAATCATTCACGTATAGTATGCATAATAATAAGTGTACAGAAGTGTACCTAGTACGACATTAAGTGCACAAGTATAAATATAATAAAAGTATCCAACCTCTAGTAGAAATCAGAAAACAGAATTTCTAGAAAACAAGTAATGGTTTTTAGATCGACTTCCCATATATTAGTTTATTCATCAATGAATGAATAAACTAATGTATAAGCTAAATTGCCTTGATAGCTAATATTCAGAATAAAAACACTTTGGAATTCAGAAACTGGCCAATTTGAATAACGGGTTAATGTTGCATAATTTCAATCTGTATTTATTCTTTGATTTACGGTTATATACTAAAAGTAGCTCCTGCTGGGGTCATTATCTTCTCTCAAGATATTCATGAGTGTCACCTGAAGTTTCTTCTCAAAAAATTGTTTGAGCCTCCTTATGGACAAAGCACCAAGTTAAATCGCAAAGCTAGTCATTTTTATTGTTTTCTCATAAAGAAACCTCAGAAAAAGCTACGTTTCTAATATATATACTTTATTTCACGAGTAAAATAAATCTAAGCATATACATGTTATCGAACAAAAATTTATCACCAATGATACATTACAACATATGTACTCATTAAAATGTATATAAATCATAACGTTAGTCATTAAAACATCAAAACCAGACTTTACCTCGATAATTCTGCATTAACATGACCTAAATAAGAAGCAAATTAAACCTTTGAATTGTATTTTTATAAATGCACGAATGTAAAAAAATGTTTAATAATATTATTTTATAAGACAATGATACTATTTTTATTTATTTATTTAAACCAGAGTAATGTACAATTACAAAATTAAGAAAATTGTAACTATTACACAAAGCTTGCATTACAAAAATAATCCACTAGAGAAAACATATCTTCTACTTAAAACTAATTTAAAATTAGATATTATTTGGTTAAAAAATACATTTTTTGGATAACAATATATACACTGTCAGAAAACTTCCATATATATATAGATATACTACGTTTACATTTTGCGTTTCAAAATAAACACAATGTATATCTATATAGAAGGAAGTTTTCTAACAGTGTAAAATTAGATATTTAGTTAAAATTATTTAAGTTGTCGATTCAGAGATACTACATGGAATTGATGAAATTTCCTTTACTTCTTATCTCTCTGTCAAAATAAAAGAAAACCGCTACCAATTCATTGGCACTTAGCTTCCTCAAACTAACTTATCGATTCCTTTTATTAAATTGAAATTCAAAACTACTGTCTATACTCTCTTTCTCATCCCACATTGAAATGATGAAACTCCTATTGATGAAAATGAAATGCTAATCTCCCACATCTACGACGCTCCACGTCTACGACACTGAAATACTTTAATAACTACTTCATGTCACACAACATGCATGGAAAGTACACATATTATATCCTTGCGCTGAACGTCACATAATAATAACCTCACTTTTACTTATCTTATTTCCTTTATCACGATTAATACATAATAATCCTTTTTCTTTCTTTACGATCTAGCTTTTGCGAACAATGTGTATTTATATGTCAGAGAAGTACATAGAATATTTGTCTAAAGTGTCTTCTGTCTAGAACTCGCCTTCTTCGCTTACTTAAAGTTTATTACCTAATTAATTTTAATTTTTGCGTTTGTTAATAACAAAAGAACTGTAATAGCTAGAAAATTAATTTTTTATAGAAAATATAGGTAATTTAATTCTTTTTCGAATGATAGAGCTATTCTTGGGAAATTACGATTTAAAAAAAAGTAAAAAAAATTTTGAAAAAAAACTGTCTCAATTCGTATACAACATCTACCCCTATAACGAATTTCAAAGTGATTAAGTCAATTGTACTAATTATGCAACGACAAAAAAAATCACTTTGTTTTATAAATTATTTCTTTTCTACAAAAATAACGAATAAAAAAAGCTAAAAATTTAGTAAGTTATGGTACTCAATATCCTTTATAACTAAAAAATATTCATGTTAATATCTTTTTTTAATTTCGAAATATAACCTATTTACAAAATATCACGTTTTCATCAATAACTTGTGACAAAATATAGCTATCGACTTCTTTTTTTTTTAAATTGTAAAGAATTTTATCCTTCATACAAAGAATGCATAATATATATTTGGTTTAAATATTAAAAAAATCAAAAAAAAAATGTTGAATATTGACCCCAAGTGTTAAAGCAAAATCTAAAATATGATCACTGAATCGTTAAATTAATTCGGTCGAGTAGATCATAAGCTATCAGCGTCGGACACACATACATACATACACCACACATCTATACGGATATTTTCTAAAAATAGTGTATTTCAATTCAAAATTTTATAAATAACACTCCTAACACATTATCGCAAATTTTTTTTTTTACTATCACAAAGCTTCCTCTAGGAGGAGGCAATAGCCTTGTTTACTCCTAAGTAGTTTAGGTCACCGTAGGACTTGCGATAGCTGTTAGATTGGTTTCCCAGGTGCATTTCCTACTCTCTTTAATTTGGTCAATTCGCTATTTTCTTCTGCCATTTTATCAAGTTTGGAGAAAACTGACTGAATGGGTGAAAAATTTACTTTGTTCTGTTTAGAGTTACTTGACGTGTCTAAGGTGTCAGTCTACTCGATTGTTTCTCTATTATTTCTATTAGTATCAGATTTGTGAAGCAAGGTACAGATTATTTCATTTACTCTCTTTTTCTAATATTGTTCTCTACTTCGTTTGTTGCATTTCTCATTTTATCCCAGTTGTAGCTGGAAATTTGGCGATATGAACGATTATGGTGAAAGTTGCCCATACCATTTGCACACATGTAAGTGTAAATGTCTAGAGACATTTTATCAAGTGATACTATTTGGACTTCCGATGCCGGATTAGCATACTTGATTGTCACTTCCCTTCTGTTCGGAGAGGCTTTTCCTTGATGGTATAATTCATAAAACAGCTTTTTTACTTGGCGACAATTTATTTTATTAATATTAGTATTAGTGTGCATAATAATGTCTATTTACTGTAAGATATTTAATTTTCTTTTTAAAAAGAATAAAAAATTTAAATCTGTTCAATTTCAGAGAAAAAAGGTAAATCAAATAAACGTCTAAACCACAAAGAAATATTAAAATTGCCTAAATTACTGTTTTTGAGTCCAATCATATACTATAATAATATTTTTTTTTCTGCTCTGACTCTTCTTGGATACTAAAGATGATTTTGGTCGTACGCTGACTACTTGTAGCCTAAAAAGAAAGAGGAAAACGGATGTCATGCTTTCGCGAAAAAATTCTATAGTTGCTACGTGAAATTTTCCAACGGGGAAATTTCTGCAAAACGAACATCAACCCCCTCTATTTCTCTCAGCAGAGGGAGAGAAGCGCGCGGAAAGAGCTATATAGTCGCATAATTCGGCGCGACCCGGAAAAGTATGTTAATGAGAAAAACACGAGAGGAGAGCGTGAGCGAACTTCCTGGACGTGGAGAGCGGCCAACTATCCGGAGTGGGGGGAAAAGGTCGGGAGGAAAAGTTGTAACGACCAGTATAATCGGATTCGAAGGAGCTGGCCCTGCGCGCTTGTCCGCTATAACTTAAACTCTGTATCCCGCACCTTCGTCGAGGAGAAGGTAGAGCTTTTCCGTTCCTTTCTATCTTTGCTCGGCAATGGTGCATGGGAAGGACAAAGATGTGGGGCCGGATGCAGCAGAAAGGAAGTATTAATAAAATGAGCAAATCGAGGAGAGTCGTAAGCTCTCTTGTCGCATTTTCCTAACCCTGGAGGTTGCAACAAATACGAAGAAATCGGATTATTTTTTGAGAAAAATGAAGAATAAATGTTTATTTTACTTGCATATTATTTGACATTACAAGCAGTATAGTGCACTGAAAAAAAGTCATTAGTGATAGTTACTATAAAGCATAGTAAAATACGATTTAGTAGAAATAACTACATTTTATTAGAAAAATAAACAATATTTCAATATTTTTAAATATAATTTTATAATAAATATAACTATTAATTATATTACTATTAATTATTTACTATAAATATTAGTAGTGACAAAATCGCACTATATTTTTTAGTAAATTTAACAAAAAATTATAGTTAACTGAATTTTTTAAATTATTATTTACACTATACAACATATTCTGTAGAAATCTTTTGCAATATGGACAACAATTTCAAGGTAAGTTATACATTCACACCTATAAAATTAATAGAAATACGTATCAATTAAAGTATGTTCGTAAAGATGAATGCATCGATATGGATGCATTACTGCATCTCCTCGATATGGAATTTGAGGATATAATCAATTCTTTTTTAACTTATACATAATATAAAAACTTCTCTCTCTCCCTCTCTTCCTCTCCCTTCCTCTTACCACTCTCAAGTTACGGGTGTCTGTTCGCTCGGCTCTGTCTCTCTCTCTTTCTTTCTCCCTCTTCCACACATTTGTTACGATATTTACACCAACAAATAGTGGGCTTTTGTTTTCGTATTCCTACATTCTTTTAATGTTTACGAATTCGTAAATTCTTATATTCAGTTGCTCAGTGTCTTTTGAACGGTTCGGTGGCATTTATTTCCTCACTCTATTGAAGTACTATATATTCTAATGTTATAATCTAGCCTTTTGTAGGAGTTGGATTTGGATGGCTTACTTTACTGATGGGTGTGTGTACCAAAAATAAAACACAAAGTCGTCTTCTT
>JAWWEQ010016806.1:0-33863 GCA_035583055.1 Torymus tubicola
GGAAAAAAGGCCAAACCAAAAGTAAGGTTAAAGGCCAACACAACGTATATAAGGAAGCAGCATCGCCCTGCTCGCTCGACGTCATTTCGCTCCTACTCGCCAAGCAGGACGCTGCCGCGTCCTTTGATATTTCATTAATCAATATTACAGAATGATTATGAATATAACGCGAAGATAACGCGAGCACATATAGTTGAAAATTGCATTTATAAAAACGTGCCTTGCTTATAGAGAAAAGAGAAAAAAAGAGAAAACGTCGAACAGGCGTACCAACCAATCTTCAGTCAATTATACTATAATAGAAATGTCTTTCTCATGTTTAAATTAGATGTATGTACATACAAACTAGACCACTGTACACACAAACGTCTACAACGTCCACAAATGTTCATACACACACACGAGCGAGCGTGCGCGCAAACACGTGTACATGCATATGCACACACATAAATATGTGTACTCATACATATATGCTCTTCGTTGAATTAAACATTTAGAAGTTAGAAATCTAATCATATAATCGAAACAGTATTAACAGTCCTTTATTATCAACTACAGATTAATATTATTTATAACATATCTTTAGCTTTAATGCTTCATAATTTAAAACTTTGTGAGTTTTATTTTGATCAATCAGCTAAGACCTTACAAAAAAAGCTAACGACATCATCGACCGATTACGGGTTCGATTTAAACGGATTTGACAAATTGCAAAGGTCTTATTCCGTTATCATTCTTTTATTCTTTTAAGAGAGGATTTAAGAGATTCTTTAATGGACGGATTTAAGAGAGGATATACCTATACAATAAATCAGAGCAGAATTGGTTTTATTTGCAAATTGCGAGACAAAGTGCCCGATAATTTTGAATATTTAAACATGTTATTATATCGGTTTATACATTTTATTGATTTTTGTTCTTGATACATTTCCATAATATTTTAACAAAACTTAATGAATTGGGTTAATAGGGTTATAAAATTCAGATCCGACTAAAGTCAAATCTCTAGCATGCTATGTTTTTAACAGTAAATAATTTCTGAAAAATTATGTCTCGGCATAACTTTCGCGAAGCATCCGGCTTACACCGCAATATCGTGCACAAACTATGTATGTGCGAACATGTTTATGTGTGTGTATGTGCATGCGTATGTGAATTGGCACATTAACATAAAAGCACTCGCTCGATCCACTTTCACTCGTGAGCTAAATCTGTGTATAAGGAGTAAAAAGGCTAGCTACCATGACGACGACGCATTCTCGTCTATAGTGCGTTCGAACGTTCCACGTATACTATAAACGCAGGATAGGTATATTTGCATATAGTAATCGACTGGGGATTCGTAGGTACCAAATTGATGATTTTCTCTCTACGACGTATATTTTCTCTGATGTCATTTCTAAATTAAAAAGGGAAAAAACCAAGGAGTACAAATTTTCATGTAACCTGGGTTAAGAAATTTCATTTTCATAAAAAGAGGTTGTATGAAACCATTGCATTTTGTGTTAAAAGCTAAGAAAGGTAAGAATTGGAAATTTTGGGTATTTTTTTATCATTTATCATATCAATTATCCTATAATGTATATAGTAATTCGTTGTCAAACATTTTTAGCGATCAATTCAATATTAAAGGTTTAATCAAGTCTAGTTTAATCAAAATCTCCTTCGCTATCATATTAAGCGGATTGCTGCTATTAAAAATTACTATCAATTGATATTGACCTTCTTAAAACTAATATATTTATTCCTTTTGTATAATTTAAAATTTTTATTTAGCACTTTATAAAATATTTTATTCTTAAAAACTATAAGAAAGATGTATAATTTAAAAAAATTTTGAAACAACATAGTTTATGTGTAGTAAAAGATGGTATAATTTAAAGTTTAGTAATTAAAATTTTTCAGCAAATGCCGATGAGAGACATTTTTAATATAAATTCTTTAATATACTCTAATCGTAAAGACCGAATTTTTTTGAGCAACGGAAATACTATTTCTTCTACAATAATTTGTTTCTCAAAATTTTTTGATAAGCCTATATATTATGTGAATAAATCAATTGTCTCCTTGTCACACTCTCGAACTTGGTTACCAATACAGCGACTTATTAATTTTACCAATACGTTGCCTTTCATTAAGACGTTTTCCAAGATAGGATCTCCGGTAAAAAAAAACGCCGAACAAGTTAAACTTTCCAACAAAATAGTTTTACTATTGAGCATGAAAGTATGAAGCTTTTCGTCGATGGACAAGCAACAAGATCCAAACTTCTCCCAGTTTAAAAGTAAACTTTGTTCTTCTTTGTAAGAGCCACAAGTTTCATAATCATTAAAAAAAGTTTGCACCAGTTAAAATTCTTATGACTTCATATTATTCTTTATTTTGTTTTTAAACAATTAAACTTTCAGGGTCCCTGGTGGAAATCCAAAACATTTTATAACTAATAATTGGGTATTTATTTTGGCGATGACTATAAAATAGGTATTTCTTTTTAACAAATTATAGCTCGCGATGAAACGCTTTTTCTCCTATTAATTGATCATTTTCTGGATTGAAAAATAGAATGAGTTTATCGTAGATTGGCACAAGCTAGTTTTTATCTATTTAAGAGATTTTAAAGTTAGACAGTTTTTTAGAAAATGAGTAGTAAAAGTCTAGTTATATTGGAGAAGATCGAGAGAGACAGAAAATAATGACAAAAAGATAGCTTTTGAAATATCTCTAAGAGGACTATGGTAAATGTTTTTCTCGCCTTCATATATTATTTATATTTTAGGAAGCTATCAGTTAAAGTTAGATGTCATTCAATTTAATGTCGAATTTTTAAGAAAAATTAAAAAGAAAATTTTAAGGTTATGTCAATTTAGTGCCAATCTATGAAATGGGCATATAATGGGAGAGAAAGCGTTTCTTCGCTGACCATTAACTGGCCATTTTTCCTACCCATTTGTTAAGATTCTGGCCATTTCGTAATGGACGAATTTCTAGCAGGGGTATGAATAATATTAAAAATAGGACAATTAAAAAAATCTGATCACATATCGGCAGGGGGGGGGTTCAATGTTGAAACGACTCACTTGAAAATTGAGGTTAACTACATATATAGGCATTCTTCATTCCGATGTAAGCTACTGCAAATTGTGAAAAATTTCTACATTCTATATTACGAAAATCATATTTTTGAATGTAACAATTCAGCTAGTGTCTGAAGCATCGAATTTCACAAATACTGTTTTACAACTAATGAAAATGTTTCTAACGAGTTAGATTCGTTTTTAAACGAGTTTTATTGACTGTAAAATAGTATTGATAAAATTTGATGCTTTGGACAGTAAGTGAATTGTTACATTTGAAAATATGAATTTCGTAATATAGAAATTTTACACAATCTTCAGTATTTATGTCGGAATGAAGAACGTCTATATTTGATTTCAATTTTCAAGTGAATCGTCTAAACATTGGACACTCCCCTGCCAAAGTATATAATTATTTTATCTTCTTATCGCTCTGTAGCCTTTTTATCTCAGAAGTAACCTATATATATCTATACAACTCTTTAATGATGCGGAAAATGTCAAGTAGACTCTTTCTTTAGACACATCGCTACTTTAATATGAAGATACTAAGGGTTTGCCATTCTGGAGGCAAAATGTATGTTAGATATTCATGTTGCCTTCCAGTTATAGATATTCACTGGTCATCTGTTTATTTGCTTTTGGTCAACAAATTCCGAGTATAGATGCTTTGCTTTGAGTTATTAGAGAACTTTCGATATGAATTACGTGTAAATTATACGAACAAGATCAGTCACGTAAACTAGGACAAGGGTACTCCCTTATTTAAAGTTCTATTTAACGTACACGTGACACTAGTTTTACTATTTTTAGGACTGTAGTCGGTCATATAACATCTTTGTACATCTTTGATACCCCCTATTTCTTTACACAACATAAGTGGGACTTTTTATATATGAAAGGTATTACTTAAAATATAAAATTTATAGCTGCCAATTAGATTTGATACCCAGATAATGCATCGCATTTAATGATCGATGAGGTGGTAAGTGAACTGAAACTGTATATTTTGCATCAATAAAGAATATTTTTCAGCAAATATATGAACAATGCTCGAATTATATTAAACTTTTCTATAATATTATTTACAACTTTTCTATAATATTGTTTACCCGTAGATTGTATGACCCGTAAAAACTTAGTAAAAGTCGTAAAAACGACAATGGAAGGAGTTCTAAAATATATTATATATTTTATTCTGCTTTTGGCAGATTTATTATTAAGCTTTTGATATTCAAAATAACAAATATTTTAGAAATATTCTATTAAATTTCAAAACTACATTACAAATTCCATATTTCTAGAAATTTTTTGAAGTTAGATCGCATTAATTGTTAAATACTTAGTTATGACAGCTTCTAGGAAGAACCTTATTCGAGTAAAGTTTTTCAGTGGTTTGCTTACGTTGCTTCTTCGTTTGCTCTACGCTTTCAAAAAAATAATAACGCTTTCATTTTAATAATGAGTAAATTTACCTAAAGCTATTCTAAATGTTTTTCGTTGAATTGAAAACATGTAAAAACTTTTTTTACTTAGGAGACTATAGGTATTACCTTTACTCAAAACGATTTTATTTAAAAAGGATTTTCCACGCGGTCTGCTACTCTGATTTTCAAGCTCTTACGCAAAAAGCATATCCTGTTGGAATAAAATGCACCTATGGGTTACTTCTGATAAACTTTTCTGCGTGTATATAAAACTGGCAACACAGTTTTGTTATATAATGGAATATTTAAAAAATCTGTCTCATGTTAAATGACGAAAGTTGAATAATAAATATTATCTTCAATCATAATTCATGTTTAGGAAAGATGGTATAATACAATTAATTAGCTTATCCCTTATAATTTCCTTCGTATTATTCAGTTGTATACCATTTACATAACAAATTAAAATTTTGCAATTTGGACGAAACCCGCATCCCTATTTCAAACGACCTCACCTAAACAAATCCAGAGTCCACTACTTCCATTACCCGAGAAATGTTTAAACTTCCAGCACACCTCGGTCTCTTTACTTAGCCTTTCCTGCTACCCGCACACGGTTATGTGTCAACAGTCAAAGCATTACAACCTCGCTTACCCCTTATCTCTTGTACACGCGCGCGCACACACACACATGTCACGTGAACATCGATCGTTGACGTAGACACAGTGTGTACACGCGCGCATATCTGTATACCTTGATCTCTTCGCTCTTGACTTTGGAGGCCTCGAGGGTGAGCACGAGGTCAACGTCATCGACTGCTGAACCTTCCGATACTGAGAGTCGGTACAGGATGCGATCCTCAATGTCCTTGAGTTCGCGGCGCATTTGCGCACTTGCTACGATTAGTGCGCTGCGTGATTCCTCGAGTTCTGGACGTTCCTGCATCACCACCAAAGAGAGCATTTGATCCTGCAGACCGCTGGTGGGGGAGGAAAAGGGTGATGTGTCAGCGTGAGTGTTCGGAATTGAGTAGTTTCGGGAAAGGGAGGGAGAGAGAAGTTACTGCGTTGCGATTTATGGTTCGAGGGAATATTTATTTTACCAGGTTGTATTGTCAGTTGGTATCTCGATAATATTTTGGGGTTACAAAAAGATCTGTAGTTTGTGCTTTTTGTTACATTCTGTTAAAAAGTGGTATATATTAAGTCAGGAAAATGGGTAGATTAAATAATTTCTTATACATACTTCGAAGTTCTCACTTACAAGAAAAGTATCTTAACTTGGCTTTGTAAGCCGATTTCTGATGCCTAAAAATTAACCCCTTAATGATCATTAGTTCTTATAGGTTCTTTTCCACGTAATGTGAATTATCTAATCTTAAATCAAGTTCAGTTTAACAATAAAGTAGGAGTGGATATCGAAATGTAGAAAATTTTTCATTAAAAAGCTGGAGAATCCAAAAACTTATAGATTTCCAATTTTATAAAAGTTCAAAATGTAAAAAAATCATATAATAGGAATAGTTTAATTTAGAAAATGTATTACGTGGAAAAGATTTAATACCGAATCGAATTTGTAGAACATACTACTATCGAAAAAAGTGGACAGTAGTGATAGTGTGTCATCTTGGGTTCGAATTGCGTATATTGTTTTTTGGACTTCAGGACGTGAAAATCGATTATCTAGTAGTTGACTTTGTATCCTCCAAACCAGTACCAAAATTCGAATTTCGCGTCCCAGATTTAAAAAAAGATAGTGTAAACTAAGTTAAAACTACTTTTTTAAAGATTTTCCTTGGCAGATTAGCAATATTATTTCTGTCTTCTATTTTATTGACCTAAATTGCCATCGGATTTCCAAGAAAATGTAATGAAGTGCAATGTAAACAAGTTTCACAGTTTTTCAAATTTACTTTATTGAGAACCCCACGCGTTTTCTCCAAAATTATTCGAGTAAATAACGTAGAAACTTCCATCAGAGTGCGTACAAATTTCGGAAATGAAATGAAGGTTTACGGTGAATAAATACCAGGAAGGAAAAGATTACATCATCACTTTCCATCAAAAGAGTTCATATTTTGTGTTAAGGATCTTGACTGTCATAAAGTTTGTACAAGAAGATTGAGAATTAAGATTAGAATCGAGTTAAGACAAAGGCCTGTATTAAGTAAGTGCCGTACAAAACTGTATCAAATAAAAGAAGATATAAACCTGATAAAATGCTATTTTTGAAATTGTACGTTCAAATAATTTTATCATGGTGTACTTACAAAAATTACATTTTCTCAATTTATGGTTCTAAAACTGTACAAAGTCTTTTTATATTATCTATGCTAAAGATTATAGTGATAAGTAAATATTTTAAAATGACTAGAAATTACTTATTGTTAAAATAATAATTATATGATCACATTAATTATTGTTAAAATCCAATTCAAGCAATGTATAAGAACCATTCATATTCTGTCTGACCATATCCAAGCATTCTCTACTTATACTTTTATATTATAGATCTAATTTAAAAATACTTTCTATATCATACGCTTAAAACATCCTGTCTTTTTACTTAAAATTCAAAAACAAAAGTAAAATCAATCGATCACAGGGGCGTACAAAAATAAAAGAAAACTGATCTGTATTTTAGCTTCTCTAACATGAACCCAGTGTCACAAATGGCCCATTACAAAGTTTTGACATATCTCAAATGTATAATTTTTGAGATATCATAAAAAACAAACATTTTCATCTATCAACTTTAAAATCCATTTTGAATCACCCTTCACCCTATATATTTTTTCCTCAATGTTACGGAAGCCAATATATATAAGAATATGTCATTCTAATAATACTTTTACATTTGTGTACGCCTCTTTTGTTAGTCGCTCCTCACTATATCTTATATTACATACCTTGCTGTAAGAGCGAAGTTGACGAGCAGTACTTTGACAGCAATCTCAGGCGCGTAATGTGGATTGGGAAGCTTTGTCGTCAGGTACAAACGAAAGTCAAAGTTGTAAGGTACGACATTGTCGCCAATTTTGATACTCGGCTGGCCAGCTTGACGGAATAAAGCACGTAGCAGGACAGTATCAAGAGAAGCGTCGAGTTCAAGTCCAACGTTTTCCACAAGGCAGACACGACCGAAACGTACACAGCTCTCGATGACGCGCAGCAGGTCTCTGTCCGTTGTTCGCACGATTGAAAGACCTCCTGCCTTGCCCTGGTTATATATACGAGGATTAATGGTTGCTAGTGAAGTGGCACGGTTATAATCGTTCTGATGAAAGTTTGCTTCGAATGTTGGAGAGGGTGCGATTAATAGTAGCGCGGAGAGCTCGATTAAATGTCGGCACGGATGATTAATGCGATACGAGTAACAAAATGTTGGGTAAGTTTTGAAAATTATAAATCGAAAGAGAATGAAATGGGGGTTGCATTGTTTATAGAAAAAAATTGTTTTTCTATGTGGTTTTAAAGAATAATAAAACTTTAATCGTGATTTCTAACTTTTGGTGACAGCATTGTACAGACGCAAAAACACAAAGTTTGTGGTTATACAGAAGCTCTCACGTTACAGTTTCTTGTTCAAGCAGAGAGAGAGAGAGAGGAAAAGTTTGTTTTTGCATAGTTTGCAAAGGTCATATCGGCAATTGTTGTCGAGCGATAACCCTTCCTTTGTGTCGTGCTTCCATAAACGGGAAGGTTCTTGTGTAAATAACTTCCGTAGGTGCGTCTGTTATAACCGAGTGTTGTCGTATGCTCATAAAAGCACGATTCATGCGAGACTCAATAAATGGCGCGTTATACGAACGTGAATTAAAAGCTCTTGTAAGTTTGGAAATCAATGAAGAGCTTTTAGATCTTTCTTCTCAACAAGTTTCAAGCTGCTTATTAGTTTAATTTAGAAAGGGTTCTATCATGTGCGAAGGAAACTTTAGTAAAGTTTAAATGCTATTGATAATATTTCAAGCTTACCAAAACCTAGTAAGGTTATTAATAATTAATATAATTACCTCATGAATGGCGTCTTTTTGTTTAACAGACTACGCAAAGTCTGCTAAACACCGCTGAATAGACATTAAGTATAAATGTGATCTGAGAATTCGTAATTTTCGTTATTGGAAATTCTGCTTTGAATAGAATCAATGAGCTTCAAAATAGTTTATGATTCGTCATTGGTATTAGTTTTTCAACTATAATTTAATCTAACTCGCTGTATAAATAACTGATTTATATCACACTGTTTTCATACGTACACACATTATTATAATAGTTAATATACTGACAACTTAATAAAGAAAAATGTATTTCTTTAAATATTGCATTTTTTATTAAAAACTGCATATCTTAAATTGAATAAGATGCAGTTTAATGAATAGCTTAAAAATACTAATAGAGTTGTAGCCGTTTGAAAAAGAATATTGAAAAATGAAATTCAAAAGTCAGGCTACCAGAAAAAATTTTAGACATTGCAAAGCGCATGCAGTTTGAGTGCAATTAAAAAATGAGATGATATACATATCAAATTATTTTAAGAAAAGAATATATATACACCATATTATACTTCAAAATGATCAGTGATACGACTGCAGTTTTTTTTTGAATGTTGAACTGTTTATTTTGCTTAAAACTCAACTTTAAGTTTCTAAGGTTACTTACTCCCCCTGTAAGTTGGTATAATTAAGAATGTTTAATTATTTCAGTGGAGCTTTTAAAATCCGCTGTAATAATCTGATATGAATAGTGGGAAAATTTTTTAATAGAATTTTTAACAGAAAATACTTTAATTCTTATTTTAATTTACTCTCTTTAATATTGTTTCTGGAAAGTCTCTTTTTATACACTGCGTTATTAATGTGGATTTTAATAACAATTGTGGAATTTAATAACAATCGAAGTTGACTGCACAATTCCGTGAAATATTTTAATGGAATAAACTTCATACCATTCAACAATTTAAAAATCTATAGCAACTAATTAATGTGAAACATATCTTCTCTCCGAAATGCTTTACTTACGTAAACATTGTGTACAACATATAATGTATATGAGCAAATCCAAACAAATGAGATTACCTATGCAATATAAATTTAATTATTTTAGAAAATGCAATTAGTAAAATATTTTAGAAATACACACTGTTTCGAAAAAAAGAATATGAAATCAGAGAAAAACAGCTTTTATTTAATTTTTTGAAAGATAAGAAACATTGATTCCTTCTGGTTGTAAGAGTTTAAAATTGATCATCGAAAAGGTATAATAATAACTCTTATTGACAGGAATGCCTATTTATAGATCTTCCCACATACTATCGTAGATGTGACATGTATATATATCTGACAAAGTATTGACAGAGAGATCCTCAAATAGAACCTACAGTTTTTACTGTCACTATTCAAATACAACTAAACTTATTTACAATAAAGTCTATTTTTATGTTTATTTAGTTCTATATTTGTATGTAAATACGATTGAATTTTATTGGATGTTATACTTTTCAAGTGGACAGCGAATTATCCTATTATTTTTAATAACTTTCACTGAAAATAGGAAACGCGTAGGAGGTATCTTTACACTTCGATTAAATATTGTCTTTACAATATGCGGTTATATAAAAATATACGATGTTGAATAAAAATTTTTATCGCATCAATTGACACAATTTAAAAGTCATAAATTTCTATCCCCAGTCAAGCAAGAGAACATTCACTACCCACACTCACCAAGTTCCTGATCCACCTGTTAGCCTGTCCCTGCGGATCGATAAACAGCGGCCAGCGTTTTGAATTCACAACGAGCACGGCGTTCTCTACGGAAAGCGCATCTCTGGGCAAACCCTCGATTTGCCAACGACGTATCTTAACAGGATCGCCAAAGACGGAGGTTGGACTGCACCCAGGTGTGTGAGGAACACCTTCGCCGAGAACGCGGTACCATGAATCGAGCAGTCGGCGACGGTAAGTGTCGACGAACGGCGTAAGGTAGGCCATCGCTCCTAAGGTTTAAGGAAGATTAGAAGAGGTGGAAGGGTAGAATGAAAAAGGGGGGGATTAGGAAAATTGGTTTTTTAGTGAAATGGACTAGGCTGCAGTCTATATCTATGGATGCGTGAGTAATCGGTGGTTTTAAAAAACACTATAAAATTTTCATTTAATATAGCGGTGGGTAATACTTTCGTTTATTGAATAGTTCTGACACTGGTTGAATGCATGCAAGGAATTTCTCTAAAGCAAGGTAACCCAAAAGAAATTTTTTTTTATTAAATATTGAAATTCATAAGCTTTACCTTTTTACTTTTATTGAAAATTTTTTCATAAAGAGCACCTGCGTTGTTCGAATTTTTTCGTCGGGTAAAATATTATGAATATTTTTCTGTTGCATATTATTTGGATTTAATTATTATAATTATTCTCTTCTTTTTAATAATTTTGAAACTTTTAATTTTATCTATCTTTATTATATAGGCTTGATCCCAAACTTATAACCACAACAGTATACTAATAAATTAAAAGCGAAAATAATAGTAGTTTCCACTTACACATTACTTATATTATAGAAATGTAAATATAGTGAAAAAACCAAAGTGTTACCTTTAAGCCGTCAACGCCTGATGGAGCGTAAATTCTGCCCATTTTCAACGAGTGCAATGACTCAAAAAAAGATCGCAAAAAAATTTCAATGATATCATATTCGACCTAAAATTATCTAAAATTTCAGAATCTATCAATCAGATTCCTAGAATAATGCAACTAGAAGTCACTATATGGATTTTTTTGCCATAAGTCCGAATTTTTCACTCAAAATAATTTTAGGTCGAATGTAGGTCGAATATGATATCTTTAAAATTTTTTTGCTATCTTTTTTTTGAGTCATTGCAGTCGTTCAAAAATGTTCAGTATTTACGTCGATTCAGGCGTTAACGGGTTAAACAATTATTCTTCATTTTCCTTTATAGCAACATCTTACATCAAAGTACTACGGCAATAAATCTTGAATATATTTTTCTAAATGCATATTGCTTTTGATTTGTCAATGACTCAATTTTAAGTACTTTTAAAAATCGACTTTTTATAGATAACTTATTCCAAAGATTAAAAATTTTTTTATATTTGTATCTTATTAAAAAAAATTCTGTAATTCGGTATTTGATGTTAAGGAAATAAAATTTAAGTGTTTATAAGTTTTCCTTTTTGATTAGAAAATTCTCCCATCAGTCATGAAATAGAGATATATTATAATTTTTAATTTTGTTTTTTATTTATATAGTTGTTATACACAGTTTATGAGTTTTTGTAACTTGAACAATGAAGATGCAGATCTTATCTTTAACATTATTTATTTCAATTATTAATTGCGCGTGAGAAACAATGATCCAGCATTTCCGAAATTTTTAAATTTTATTGTGTTTTTAATTACGTGCATGAATTTACATATTCTGCGAAAATATAATAAAATTTTTCCTGGAAGTGTATTATACTATATAATATAGTATATTATTTTTATCTAGAAATTCATCTTTTTTAATTCCATTTCGAAATTTTTAATTTAGAATGACAAAATAAATAAAGGCCATGATAAAAAACCAATATACTAATTTCTTTAACATCATATGTTCCGATAAAATAACAACATTTTCAGTACTATCAATCAGGATTACCAACTACTAACTCAAAGAACAAAAACGCTATCTCTCGTTGCCACATGAGGCAGTCTTACCAGCAGACAGGAGGATATCTCCCACGACGTTCGTCAACGCACGCTTAATCTCCGCGACCATAGCCAACCACCTCTTCTGTTCCCCAGCTAATCCAGATATAAGCCTCACTGCACGACCCATTCTCTCTTCGCACAGCTGCTTCTGCCTTTCCAGCTCAGCTTTGTGTTCCTCTTCCTTCCTAAATTCAGCTTGCAACTTGTCGAGGCCATCCTGCACTTCTTGGACCTTCGCCATCGCTTCTGCCAGCGTCTCTTCAGTTTTTATCAATTCCTCTTCTGCTTTCTGTAGCGCTGCCATTTTTGGTGCCACACGCTCGTTCACAAAGTACCAGTTATACATGGCATGCACCCAGAGACAGAGCGAATGGCAGGCCTTCGATACTTGCAGTACCTGTATGTGTGTTTGTGTGTATGGTAGTTATTTAAAAAAGAAATAGATTCAGCTACTGCCATCCCTTTTCACCCCTTCACCCTCTCGAAAATTAATTCAAGAAAATGAATAATTATAGTGAGAATTTTAAGTAATAGTAAATCATTTTTTTGTTGTTAATTCTGATAATTTACATGGTTTTTTGCATAAAAAAATACTTAATCAAAAAATTTTAAAAATCCAGAGCTTCATACCATAGGTGGGTGTATTAAAAATAATTTGCACTTTACCCCATGAAAATCCATCAAGTAGTCTAAAAAAAAAGTTACACCAAACTTTTTTCTAGAAAGGACTATATCTCAGGACTAAAAGGATCAAAGGACCTCTATTTTTGTCATAGTGTCTAAAAATTGTTATGCTAATAGTGGATAATGTTTTTTTTATTGACAACAATATTTTATTTTATTTTTTCAGGTGATTTTGGCCTCAGTCGACTATAGGTGTAGGACCCCCTTAAGATAATATATATAAATAAAATTTTAGTTTTGATAAGGATAAATTCATAAAAAAAGTCTTTTACAAATAGATATATCAATATCGAGTTATATTTCTATTTTAAATAGTATCCTTTTTCTTTTATTTTTTTAGTACACCTATGAGATTCATGTAATTTAATCTGATGTTATTTGTACGAGATACTATAGTATATTCTTTCAAAGTATAAGTGACAAAACACTTCAGTGTGATTTTTGTTTTATTTGCATATCCGAGTAGAGAAATTATGTTCTACTACATATGTATACTCTCTAAAGTTGAATTAGTTAAAATTGCTCCACCATTTCAATTAGTGGAAAAAACTACTAAATTATTAATAAATATTCACTATTTGATTAGTATTTTTTTTAAACTACTAATCAAATTAGTGAAAAATACAAATTAAATTAGTAGTTTAAAAAAACTACTGAATGAAATAATAAATATGCACTAATAAATTAGTAGTTTTTTCCACTAATTGAAATGATGGAGCTATTTTTACTAATTCAACTTTAGAGAGTATACTTTGTGTATGTAAATTTGTCGTTCGAATAGTAGAAGGATATAATTTATTCAGTACGGATTCATTAAGTATGCTCTTTTTCGTAAACAACCTCGCAGCACCGAATCTGGAGCCATCACTAGCTCTCAGCTGGTCGTGATTCTCTTTTATTGTGCAACGACGTATAGACGACATTATGTACTCGTATATGACCCATTTCTCATATTATTTCCTTTTTATTTCTCGAAAAGTATACATAATTTTTTGTTGAAGGTACACTCATCGGAAAAAAATTGTTTCGATCTTTATTTCATCAAGTACTGTTTTTTTATACTTAGAAAGATGTAAAAGACAAAAAGCTTTGTTTTATGCCTACATTGTCATAAAAAATTTATTTTTTTTTTATACGTAAGAAAAAAATAATCTGGGATATAGCTCATATATACATCTTTGAGACTGATATAGATGTGATTATATTGCAGTTGATGATGTAACATTAGTCGATTTGGACACGTTACTGTTGATGAGACTATAGGGTATTTCAGATTGTATACTATTACTAGTAAATTGTAGAGATGAGTAAAGTAAAGGTTTCTACAGATATACAATTAAGAAAAATCAAGAAGAAGCACAATGCATTATAAAGAGAAAATTAATTGTTATAGTGACTCAAGAACCAAATATAGACCCCAGAAGTTACACCCTTGCAAAGCTAGTCATCAGATCATTAGATACTGGTCGAGAAAGAAACAGAACCCATTTATAATCTAGACTCTATCCTGTGCTATATCTCTGTAACAACTATGTTCGCTAGTGAAAAAAAAAGTAACAGCACCAGTTTTGCTCCCCTTTTATTACGTACCTTTGGCGGCTGAAAGTCCGGATTTTCAATGTAGACCTTCAGTTTCTGGATCATCTCCGCGTTAATCTCTGACTTGTCATAGTTCTCGAGGGAGGCCAGAAAATGGCCTGCATCTGAGAGCATCTGGCTGCCGGGTGTCCAGTAATCGTTAAGCTTCTCGCCCGGTCTTTGTCCCGGTATCTGCAAGTCGCATGTACATTATATATATATGTGTATTATGTCCAGCAAATATTTGTATGCAAAGAGTATTTTAAAGGATGCACACCTTATTGGGTTTGACTTTTTTTACGATACATATAGCCTCGATGACGAGTACGACTCCGACAGGTGGCCGCTTCATTGCCTTCACCTCAGTCACGTCGTTCTTGTTCAATGCTTTTAGACTCGCCTCCGCCGCTTCGAGCATCGGACGCGCAGTGTCTATGAAGATAGAGAGTGATATGTTTCAAATTTCTTTGGAAGACTGATATTATTGAGCGAGTGTAAGTTATGTGAAGTTAGTGGGTTCTGAATATATATTTTGTACGAAAAGTCGGTCAATAGTGATCGGTTTTCAGCCTTGGTAAAAGGAATAGTGTATTGTAAAATAAAGAGAAATATGTAATAAAGTTATATAATGCAAGGGCAGTAATGATGAATATATTTTAGAATGAAGATGAAGTAAAAAAATAAATAATATTATTATTTTTATAATTAGTTCAATAGTGGGTGGTATTGAGCATTTGATGATCTATTATAACGTACTTAAATCAGTTTCAGCTTCATCTCTTATAGCCTGATTTTCTTTCTTTAGTTTAGTTGCTTCGTGTTCTTGTTCTGCAGCCTCTGCGCGTGCTTTTTCAGCTACGATCTTTAATGCGCAAAAATTATCATTATTGCAAGTTAAAAAATTTTTAAAAAGTTCCTAGACGTCGTTTAATTACTGTATCTTGCGTAATTCGTTCAATCATCTGCGACGCAACAACGGCTGCATGCTCGAGTTCAGGTTTCATCTTTTCTAAAAGAATCTGCATTTCCTTCACTTCTATTTCCGTCGCAGCAAGTTTTTCTAAACCTTTGTTATAAATACAACATTAGAATCGTTTTTAAAAATTCTTACACGAATTTGTATAACAGTACGTACCAGTAGACAGACGAGTGATTCCAAAATTCAGTTCGTTTCGTTTTTTCTCCAATAAATCGCCATAACTTGATATAAGCTCCAAATAACAAGTTGGTGTTACGTAATTATGTCGATTTAATTCCTGGAAAGTAATGCAATCTATGTTATTTAGTAGCATATTTCGGTAAAAGTAAAATTTACGTCTACCACATGAACATTCTTATCCCTTAAAGTTTATTTGTTCTACTCGAGCGTAAGCATATTTAATAAAATAATTAAATTTCAATTAACATTCCGTTAATAATTTATCAAGCGACATGCTCTAGTTGTGAATTATGCATCAATGCTTTGGCAGTGTAGCACCATATATAGAAGTTCAGGATTCACTGGAAGGTGGGAAACATCTGTTACGTGGAAATTAACGCTTGATGCACACCTAGATTTTCCGAGAATGACGAAACATGGAAAGCCTCTTAACGATGAAACTGTTAAGTTGATACTATTTCAAATATTGATTTTATTAATTTTTATATAATATGCGCCTGCAATCATTCATTTTAGTCAATGAACATTTTTTGCCATTATACTTTAATCTTATATATTACTTCAATTATTGCGTTATTATTTTGTAATGTAACTTGAAGATCAACGGATGTAGTTTATTAATAAATTTTGCCTGTAGGAGATCACTGTGCTATATGATACGAGCCACAGCTGGACTGATAAATCTGGAATTCTCAGAATTTTAACAGTACTATATCAGTCGTTTCCCGTAAAAACGACGTATTCTTTTTTACGAATTCGAGATTAAATGATATTTTATATATGGTTTGAACGGATCTCTTTTGCATTATAGTCTAAGCGGTTGAGAACACTTTTTGTGGCCCTTTTCCTGTCATTTTTGCACCTAAAAATATTAGATATATTTTGGGCCGCTGAAACCAAATCTCGAGAGTGCTTATTCGATAAATTAGGACTTAAAAATAGTAAATAAATTAGAATGATTAAAATATCGCACTCCCAGTTTATTGTGGTATTAAGTTGTATATCGATCCGACGGAGGCACAGGTTGGAAATAAAAAAACTAAGATTTCCAGTTCTCAGCAACGTTTCGTTGGCTCGCTCTGCCAACCTCTTCAGGTTTATAAAATTCATGTGTTACACAGTACACATAATGCCAAAAGTAAGCGAAAGCTGAGTACTGGAAATCTTAGTTTTTTGATTTCCAACCTGTGGCTCCGTTGGATCGATACAACTTAATACCACAATAAATAAATTTTTTAGTTAAACAGCTGTACGTTAAACGAGCGACCGTCAAAGAATCGGTACGATCTTGCAAATTATTTTTTTTCTCTTGATTTAAAGTGGCAATAATATTTTAAAATAGTGAACATTTTCTTTCATGTTATCGGTTTTGCTTATAAAAAATGACAATGAATTCAACATTATACCTACTCACTCAATAAAAATTAGTCAATTGGTATTATTAATTGATATTTTATTATCCATTATTACTATTAATTATTGTTAAATTAGTCAATCTATTAAATTGTAATTTAATATTCTAATGTTTTTAAAAGTATCTTTTAAGAAAAATTTAAACTTTGTTAATTTGGTTGGTTAATATTACGTATCTACGTAGCAAGCACAATATTACGAGGCCGATCGGGTTGCAACGAGTGACATGGGGATTACTCGAGGAAAGAGTTGTTCGTTTTTATTCAACTATTTGTGAATTCTCATTCGTAACATTAAGTAATCTTAAAAATTTTGTTTATTCATATAAATAGATCAAGTTTCTGTAGATATAATTGGTAAATAGAATATATTTTAGGGAAAGCAAAGGTGTTTTAACTTGAGTAGTATTAATATTCTTGCTGTAAGTAGTACCTAGTTAATTGCAGTAACCCCTAAACAATGAACTTGCGCAAAGCTTGCGGAGAGGTATATCCAGCAGCTCCTTCAAGGTAGAAGTACACAAGTATTACGGCAGGTCAAGTGCAACATGAGTTTCAATAAGACACGTGCTTGACCAGTAGAATTTCACAAGAATTATAAAGAAAAAATTGCTAGCAAACCCTATGTATCAGAATTGCACAGTATAATAACTAAGATTAAGATTTTTTCCCACAATTATAGACATTAGCACTCGAGCTTTTAAAACTCTCACGCAATTCGTGCACAGTTCTGTTAAACATAAGCATGCACTACCGATTATTGTATACGAAACCAGAAAAATTTGAGCATTACCTCTTAAATACCGTGCGTTAAGATTTAACATAATACTGACCCAGTGTTATAAGATTATTTACTTATATATTATTTGCCTTAAGAAGATAACTAAAAGTTTATGCAGTATTAATTTAGCAACACTAATTTGTTTATCAATTTAAATTTTGAAGAAAAAAATAATTTGCGAGATATCATCTTGTTCGGTGCTAGCTCGAAATAACTCCTTTTATAGCGCTTGATTGAAACAGCCCCTATTACATCGCTTGTTTAAAATAGATTTATACCATTCTAACTTCAAAATCACAACTTTGGTATGATTAATCCTCGCTCGTGGTATAAAATACTGTTCGAAACTCGTGCAAAAGTCGATTATTTGGCTCATGTAATAAAAAGTATTAAGCAATTGTGAAAATATCAAGTAATTTTTAATTATTATTCTTTATTATTTTTATTATTATTTACTATTATTGTTATTATTATTTATTATTATTGTTGTAATTTATTATTCTTATTATTTATTATTAATTATACGAATTAGTTCTACCATTTACACCTTTAAAATATAAAAAAATTAAAAAATCGTTAAGAAAATGTGACAAAAAACTTAAAATCACTTTCAAAAAAAACTTTTCATTGGGCGATTTCAAAATTTATTTGAGGTGACTTCTGAAGGATAGAACTACCACATCCAATTGAGAAATCGTGGGTGGTTTGCAATAAAACTAAAAGCTTGTTCAAACCAACCGTGTAAAATACAAACATTGTGCAAACACTAGTGTACAGCTTTGCCTTAACTGGCTAGATTATTTCACAGTCTTTCTTAAGTGACTGGATCGTATTTTTTATATTTTGGTATCCACTACAATGAAGCGGAATTCTAAAAAATAAAAACATTCGGAAAAAAGATAGTTTTTCAACTAGACGCATCGTTTTCAAGGAAAAAATCCATGAAATTAAAAAATTTCAAATATTAATGAATTTTTTTCTCGGAAACTATGCGTCTAATAAAGAAATTACTAAAAACACTTTTAACTCAAAATTTTTTGTTCTTTCACAATCCGTAATAAAAATAGCGGTTCATATTAAAAAAAAAGTTGATCTTGAAATGTAAAGACCAAAGTCAGCATTCGATTTCCCCCTTGATATCCTACAACTTTCGTTTTTACCATTTTATCGATTTCGGTCTTTCCAAGTGAGTTATTTAACAGTGAAAGTTAAAACGGGTCGGTCTGTAGGTGGGTTCTGTCCAACAGTTTCTATTTTTAGTGGGATGGTATTTCTAAAAAGATAACTAATTTTTTATTATCTAATATAATCCTGGAAGAATTATCTAATATTACAGTGAGTATAATTTCGAACGCAACTTGCATCCATCGATCTGGTCTTTCAACGCAGTCATTTTACCAAAAATATGCAGACCTATGGTTTTCTTTGAAAATTCATTCTCATTTTTCATGCATGTTAAAAGCACGTACTCCGCATTTAAAAAGATTTTCTACGGGGATAGAGTTACCCTGCAAAAATATTTGAGAAATTCGCGTAAAAATTGCAGTACGGACTTTAACGTGGAATATGACTGTCACAATAAAAGTTTCAGATTTCACGATAATGTTCGTTGAAAAAATTGTTTTTATTCATTATTCAACAGAATATTGTAGCATTGCTTTTGTCTTCTAAAATTAACTTTGATTTTTGAGAAATAGCATATTGTTCTTAGAATTAATTTCTTTATTCTATTTATTTCTATTTATAAAATTTCAGACTTTTCTATCAATTCTTATTAATTAAAAAATAATCGAAGTTTTTTTTGAGTCGATTAAAATAGAAATTTCAACCCTATCAAAGTGATATTTAGATAAAGTATAAGTAATCCATAAGAATGCATCGCTTTACGTCATCCTTGATTTGTTATTAATTATTAGTAACTCCTGAAAACTAAAAGCCTTTTCATCTCGCAAATATCTGTATACCAACATTCGAGAATGCGTTTCCTACCTAAAGATATAGAACAAATTTTAAGCACGAACTTCGTGACCAGATAATATGAACGGTATATTTTTAACAAATAAAAACAACATGAATTTTGGCATTTTCAATGAAAAATAAAAATAATAATAGATACTTAATAAATAGACCTTCAACGTGCATTTGAACTCTGGTAACCAAAGAATAAAATATGTATATCTCGTCACCTGCAAAAAATCGTCGCTTGCTTTGATAACACTCGAGTGCATGAATTGACACGTTCTGACGATCGATCCAAGCACCCTCTCTGTGATAGCCTCGTCCGTGACGTCGCCGAGAAAGTGCAACGCAACGCTCTACGCAAACGTCGACAATCAATATATACACGAGATTATAAAATCCAGCCATCGAATCGGTTAATCATGGTATACCTGAAGTGCGCTATCCGGCCAAGGATTAAACCAGTCTATGGTGCAGAGATTGATAAGCCCGGGAAATTGGCGAATCCGAGCGCGGAACATATCTCCAATGGGACTGTGTAAATGTCGAATGGAGGATTAACTTAATTTACCTTTCAACCTATTAGCATACGAATAACGTACCACATGGTTAGGACGGTGTGCATATTGTTACGGATAACTTTTTGAAAGGCAGCAAGGAGATTACTGCGGTTTATCTGAAGTCCTGATTCTTGCACGTTACCACGCATCGCTTGAAAAATACGATCGAGCTCGTCTGGCTGATAAAGGTTGGGTACGTCTCCACTGCTTAGGATATTGTTGATGTCTTCGAGGAAGAGCTCGTTCTTAATCTGCAATTGAGATTAATATTATGTTTAAAGCTTTGAGCTCTGTCAATGGCTTTGATACAACCGTGATTTGAACTGTGCTAAATTGGTGTATGATCACTCACGACATATATCAGCATATATTGTCGCGAAGTACGAAAAAAGAACTAATAAAAGTGCCCCTAACGTTGGCTTTTGATTGGTATGTGCAATTTTATACAGTTTCCCCGGCTTAGTTGTAAAAATGAAGAAAAAAAGTTTAAGCACGCTTATATAGAATTTTGTCATTTTGGTTATGTTATTGCGATAAAAATCGTTTTATTGTATTCAGAATATTTTGGTCTATTGTATAAGATATATAGAACAAGAAAAAGGTAATTTCGGAAGTGGACTTACATTTTTTTTTCGTTTCAACGAAAATTATAAAAAGCTTTTTTATAATGAAAAAATGCAGCATCGCGAATATAAAGTTCTACATATTTTTGTTAATAGTGGATAATAACCCTGAAAATTGGTATAGTATTTAGCAAAGAGCTTTCTTTTAACGATGCTTAAATTTTCATCAGTACGTGGAGCAAATATCTAAATTTGGACCTTTCCGAAGCCTCATGAGTTTATCGTTGTTTGAGTTCTACCTAGTACAATACGTTACCGGAAGTAGATTTTATAAATATTTGCTTAATTTAGATAGGCATGAAATATCTGAATACCATAGATATGATACAGTGCTGTAAAAGTTAAAAGTTTTAGTGAATTACTCATATATGTATATAGAACAAAAATTAACTAGTGAATATTAGACGTTGTCATATATACACAGACTTACATGCTATACATATTTCAAAATTTTTAATTATTAAATAACTTGAAAAGAGTTGGTCAAAACAGAAGAGAAACTTATTATTTCTTTTTATAGGTGCATTTTAACTTTTAAAGTAAAGTTATATATGCTACGGTAACACACATCAGAAATATAATATTTTGAATTTGATTTACATTTCGTGTACTTTCTTAAGTCATTAATTTACAGCTTTATTAAATTTGTAATAATTTAATATCAATTTTTTAATATCAATTAAAATATTTTTTTTTAAATAGCATTTCATCTCTTACTGACTTCAATATTAAATTCTCGATTAAAAGTCAAGTAGTTAAAAGAGTAAATTCTTAAAATGAGGACGAAAATCATGCTTGCATGTTTGTACACAACCGTATAATTATTATTTGCTACCCCTAGCTTAGATATATCCCACGAGTCAAGAGCTTATTGCAGAGAAATTAATTAATACACAATGCTATAGTGCAATAATAACAAACGTGTTTCTAGGAAAGCAAACGACGCGGTGAGGCTAAATTACGTTCCATAGATATAGATAAACTCAAAGTGCCGCATTGCAATGATGAGTCTAGTATGAGGTACAGAATAATTAATAAACTAAGCAAGCAACATACAGGCGTTGTTAAAAACTAGAATTTTATACAACTCCATATCAAAACTTTGCATCGTCAGAAAGAGATGAAGTTTTGTTCAATTATACAAACACACATTCATATTCGTACGCACTATTATAGTTAATAAAATATACAAGTTTATATAATAAATAAAAAATAAAAATACTTTTTTAAATCGTTTTTTTTTAAATTACTTTACTCTATTCGGACATTATTTTTGAATGCGTATAACTTTATAAGTTATCAATATATTTTTGGTAGGAGCATGAAACGAACTTTTTTTACGCTTATATAGGTTGACTAGAAAATGTCTAATCACCTACTCAACTTCCTGTTACAGAAATACAGCGTGTAAAACGAAAATAAAGCACTTGTTTCTGACAGTTTGCTCATTTGTTTTCCCTTATTGTACTCTATACAATAACAAATCAAAGCCTGAATGAAATTTCTGTTTTCAAGTGTAATGATTGTTTTGTTTGTTCTATAAAAGACTGTGGTCAATAGAAGATACATCATTCTTTTTACCAAAATTTACCCTACTGCATATGAGATAGCTAAATTTTGAAAAAGAGTTTATTATAAATACTCTTCTTGTAAGCAAAATATAAATAACCCATTCCAGAATATTATGTTTCTAAAAGATCTCCGGTTATGAGAGTTACCATTTAGAAATATAACATCTCCAGTGAGAATTGATTAGCAATTAGTTACACTTGGATGGCATTATTTTAATTATCTCTTAAAATTTTCTCTTTTGCCATTAATACAATTAATTGTTTAAAAAGAAAACAGGTTTTAATAATGCTCTCGTGCAGTCATTTTTACTCAGATGTTTAAAAGTTTCTGCAGACATTTTTGTATACTATAATTCGTTTAATTAAATACTAAATAACATACCTGAGTGTCCGAGAATAGAAATACTGAAGGTCTATTGTCTAAACCTGTTTTTAATAAAAGACTCTTTACGTCGTCTCTCCAATCTCGAATTGAATAACCTTTGTTTAATTCTATTTGGAAGAAAGTATACTCCGCAATGTGGGTCGCAAGTTTTGTTAAACTCTGGCGTCCTATGGAAACGTAAGATTTCTTATTTCTGTTATTATTGTGTGTTGCTTAGTTATGAAAATACAATTTACGAGAGTATTGTCATATGCGCAATATGTAAAGAGATGAAATAAAATATACAAAAATAATACTAATGGTAAGAACTTGTAAGAAATAAATTTTAACCGGGGACATGAAAATTAAATTATATATAATAAGATTACTTCAAAGAAAGTATCCACAATGTTCTTATTTAACTTGAAAAGTGTAACCTATGAAGTCTGTCCTGTCATTTAAAGTATATAAAAATGCGACAATTAGAAAAAAAGATTGATCAGCTTACTAAATTTAAATTGTTCGTTATGTAAATGTAATATTAAAGTTGAACTCAATTTTCAATATTCGTTAATTTTCAATGAGCGTTTTCGAAAGTTTACTACTATTTAGCAAACTAATAAAGGGTTTTTTAATTTTATAGGTTTTCATTTTTAAGTAAATTTACAGGCTGTATCTTTTTAAATAATTAATCTCCTTTAAAATTAGACTGAATCCATCTAAAATTGAAAGACATTTGCATTGTACTGATCACTAAAAACCCAATAAAAATGTTCTTTGAACAATAAACATTCGATTCATACTTTGAAAATATCACGTTAACGACCAAATCATCGAGAAAACTGACTTTAAAAAAAAATAAAAAATAACACGTAATCTTATGGGAAAAACCGTTAAACCGCTTCAATCTTAAATATAAATAAATATTTTTCGTTCTACAAAATATAAAATGAAAGATGCTTTTTCGCAGAATCTGATGGTATGTTGAGAATTATGGATCAACGATGAAACAAAAAAGATTTCGTTGATTAATTATGGATAGTCACTTCTGCGCATGCGCAGCAGACAGCTGATTCAATAAATTATTTTTTTCTCAAATTTTTCGACGAAATATCGATTAAATATCTTTGTTTTTTTCATATGTAAGATTAAAATATTTACATTTAATTAAAATATTTACATAAAAATAATAAAAAAATTAAACCGGTCTAATAGGGTCCTACTTGACCAGTTGGTTAGTCGCCGAAGCCACTTTAAGGATATAATTCTACTCTAAAAATGATTCAGCACGCATTTTTTTTAATTTTTCTAATCCATTAAAATTACATCAGATTTGTAATGTGAAAATTTGTACAGCATTCTAAACTTAAAATTTTATTTTTCAAGATCGCTTTCAAATCGTTGCGTTTTACAAGTTTATTAAATATTTGAGTAAACAATACTCTGTTTTATTTAGTTTAACGCTTTGTTTTATTGTCTGCATAAACAAATACAATTTTTAATATATCGTATACAAAAGTGGTAGAATGTCAACAACCAAAAATTTTTAGGGATGAACATTTTTAGGTAAAACTATTTCTACCAAGATAAATCTAAAATAATTGTTAAAACTGATTAAATACAATATAAACAGTCAATTTTTTATGATTATCGAAGACAAATAATTTTTCATGAATGCGTTATACAGTTTACGTCAAAAACTAGTATATTAGTATTTGAGATGTAACAGTTTTTGCAATGTCGAAGATATAGGGTACTCCTGAGTAGTAGTGGCCATGCCTTCTATATGCAAAAATCAAGTTTTTACGTATACAGTGGGAGTTGGCGCGTGGCCTCTCTAATTCTTAAAATAGAATGAAACAAGTAGGAATATCATGATTTCATTCGAACATTTAGTTTTAAAAATCGAAAGAAATATTTTCTTGATATTTTATATTAATATCTACAAAAATAAATAATTATTTACGCATTTTTACTTTAATTTTGATTTCCGTGTAATCAATACAGAAATACCGCGAATATTATAGGATTCATATTGAAAATTTAAGTATTACAGCGATCATTAATGTGTTATTAATTTCAGTAAGGATTAAAAGTATTCAGAGAAAACGCGTCATGAAAAGTTTAATATTTATTAAAGCTAGGATAAATTTTTATTTTCAGGTTACTTAATGTATTTTTAGTAATTATAGGTCAAAATCTATTAGTAATTAAAATTGTATTTTCAGAATTTAGAAGATCGTAAAATTAATTTTTAATAGATATTTTTTCAATATTTATTAGAAAATATTTTAATATTTACGTTTGCTAGATTTCAAGCTTATTTTCAATAAATATATTCGATAACTGTACCTGAACCACCCATGCCTAGTAGTAAAGCGTTTCCTGGCGATTGACGAAGAATTCTGGTTATTCTGCAGATATGGTCCATTGCATCTTCGAAAAGCACTAAATTCATCGGCCTGGTCGTTATGCTATTATAGTTGTCCAAATATTCTAATAAAACGGTTTCCATCTTTAAAAGTAAAAGAGCAGAGAATAATAAATAAATGTTACGAAACACAGTACCAAATTGTCGTTCTAACGTCTATGTATGCATTTTATTTAAAAGTATATAATATTGGTTTAGCAGATTCCACCTCTTGAAATTTTTTTCTCGTATAATATATGTATCAGAAATAAAGAGAAAAAAGATTGAAAATAAAGTGAACAAAACGTGTTTATAATTCTGCGCTCTCGTTGATTTGACGTTCTCGCGTTTTATACGTTCTTCAACGAGAATCTCCATGACACTTGTTATAATAACACGTTTAATTTAAAAATATTTGTTCGCAATTTATTCGACTTTTTCTGTTTTTATTTCTCTTTTATTATTATACTGAGTATGAATTAATTTAAAAAATGTCAACAATAGATGTCGCATCCAATATGCACATTAATCACTAACTAGTAAGCTCAATAAACCCTTACTCAATGTAGATTAATCTGTAACCTACCCGGGAGAGTTTTCACGTTAAAAATACCGATGTTTTACTCGAAACAAATCAAACGATTAGAAATAATTATTGTAACAGCCCAATTAAAATCATGAGGATTTTACCGTCATTTTTACTGGCCAGTCACAAACAACTTTTCCTAATGACTTTGTATGTTGTCAGGTTTACAAAGCTGTAATGGTAATTTTTATAGGAAAATTGTCTCCGTGTACTTACCGTTTTCATATTGCTAATGCGCTCATAGCGGCTTTCAGGGTTGCAGAAGTCGCCATAAAACAGACTCTCGCTAAATGCCACAACACCGCGACTGTCGTAATCCATCTCATCTCGTAAATTTCGTAATAGAAGGTTTTTGAACCACTCGCGATCTGTATCGTTGGTTAGTCGATCGCTAAAGACGCGATAGTTTTCGTGATACCATAGAAGCACTAGATCTTGCATAGTCTTAAAAATGGAAAATTGATATTTATACAGTTCACATTGATATGCATACAGAAACAGCATTATATGATTTGTACAAATTGATCATATAGTTAATGTCATCTTGATTCTATACAAAAATGGCTTTTTCAAACTAAAATCTGTATCCTCGGTACGAAGCGGTAAGAACTAACCGTTATCTTCGTTGGGTCGGCCATTAAAATCCCTTGAAAGATTTTTCCCAAATCTCTGACATTGAAAGTGTAATGCGATTTGTCGGGCGTAGGCAAGAGCTCTTTGCATATGGTTGTAAAAACACTGAGAGTGGCCGTGACCAGGGGCTCAAGTAGATCAACGAACGTCGGCGTTTTTGATAACCACGAAAACAATATCGTCCCGAAGATACTTCGCTGAAAAGGTAAAAAGATATTTATCTTTGTTTAAGAACAGGCACAGGGAGTTGGAAAATTCAACGATCTAAAATTACGGGTATGTAAAGAAAACTGATAATTAAGTAAGGTGATTGGATCCCCTCTCTAATTAAATTTAATACAGCTTTTTAATGAGTTACTGAACAGTTGTTTACTCAAAATTGATTAGTTTTTTATGTGTCTGTCTTTACAGTTACATAATTATTTGAATTTTTTAATTTCAAACTAGGATTATTTTGTAATAATATACTATTTTTATCACTGCTCTACCTTTTGTTGCTTTATACCTATTTCTCACTTACAACTTAACTAACTTCATAAAAATTCATTGTTACTAATGAGTATTATTTGTGTTTCCCTCTAAATCAATCTTGAAATTTAGTACAAAAACAAAGAAATGAAACATCCTGCAACGTCTCGCCTCCACAACGCTTATAAGCTCAAGGTCTTGAACTTTTCGCTCGTGTGTTCAGTCAAGCTCGTGTGTATACACAAGCCCTCTTGCCTAAAGGCGCAGTTGGAAGGAGAGGAAGGGGGGGAGGCGTTAGACCGCGCAGTAACGGAAAATTATGAGGGTTTGCGGTCAGAAGTTACGATGCTTAATTGCAGCGCCGTAGGGGGGGCTGGCGACAAACACGGGCGTTAATCGTTTGGTTTAGGACTGCTTTACCTTCAACTGCAGATCTGTTATGATTGTTGTAATTATGACGACTCGGGCGTGGCACGAGCGTCGAACGGAATAAAACCGAATAGTGGCGACACTGTGTGTTAGAAGCGACCTTGGTGCATGGCTTTCGAGCTATAGTAAACGTGTTTTGATCTTTTAAGCTGTCTTACAGCCTATCGTTAAAGAAAAATGATAGATGATGATTTATTCTCGATAGACAAAATTTTGTTATCTAATAACTGAATTTATAGTCAGTGTATAGTTTTTTTTTAACCACTGATAATAAATTCAATAGATATTGAACAACAAAATTTTCTCTACAGGGCAGAATTCATCATCAATCATCGATCGTTCTTCAACGAACACAGACCTTTATGAGGATATGATTCCTGTAGATTGCTATATGTCAGTCTAAGAAAAGTTAATGTCAAAAAAAAAAAAATAAAATTTAGGAGAAAAAATGGTTTTACTTTGGACAATTTTTAGGCTTAAAACTGATGTGAAATAACTACTTAAAACAATTAAGTAATAACTGAAAATTTTAACAGTTTTTTTAAAAGAGAAATAGGCCTTTTATTACTAATTTTTTATTAAAAGAGTAATGAAATATTTAATCGAAAAGAAATTTAAGGTTAAGGCTAAGGTAGAGCCGATTCCACTATAAAAAAACACATCTATTTACCTTTTGGGCGACTTGGGTGGCGTGGAAAAGATAGAAAAATATTTATGATATCACCAATGATCACCAATGTCCTCTACCATTTATAAACATGTAATTTGATTTAATAAGGAACATTTTGAATAAAATATTAATCTTTTAATCCCGTATTATGACTAATGATATCAAAATACAAAAGACTGCAACCTTAAACGAATTCTGTGAATAAAATCAAAGGGATACACGTAATAGAAATTATGAACAATGAAGCTATATTACAATCGTATTTTATTCTGCTATATACCTTTGTTTCATCTTCCATTTCAGTGAATGCAATGAAATGAAAGTAACGCAAAAGCCGGGCAGTCACTGGATTTCGTCCACCGCCTGGAGGTGCCATTGCTCCGATGATATTGACATCCTCAAATGCTCTGAACGATCCAATTTCTCGCCTGTCGTACCAGCCTGGAACATTTGTTTGTCATTGCGAGTGTGTAATAAATGTTATTTTTTACGATGCTTAAGGAGACAAGCGACGGCTGACAGATGAAAAATTGATTTTTCTTTATACCTCGATTGAAAGTACGTACTTTCCGTATTGATTTCGATGCAATAAGCTTTATATTTGTGCATTGGTATATGCACATATATATGCCCTCTGTAACAGCGGGAACAAAATTATATTTCTACATTGATGTGGAAGGAGATAATTTAACTCGTTTAAATTTTCTCGCATACACTCAAAATTTTCTCATGCATAAATTTTGATTTGTATTTTATATCCCAAGCGCCGAACAATCACATTAAATTTATGATTGTAAGGTTAGGGCGGTATAAAATTTTTCTTTCAACATCGACACACAAAAATAGAGATATAGTGTAGTTAATGCTATGCTCAGATGTTACTAAACTTAAGAGAAAAGAGAAATTGATTTAAAATTATAAAGACTAATCGTTGATTATTTATTAACTATTATTGATTATTTATTTATTTATTATTTACATCTATATTAGCCACAGTGTTCTGGCTACAAAAATAATAAATAATTTTAATCGTTCGTGAATGTTTAAAAAATGAGAAAAGAATCAAAATAGTACATTTCTTCATGAATGTGTAAAATAAGGGAAGAAAGGAAATAATAGTATAATTTCAACTCGTTTTGTTTGCGCAAAAAAATTTCGCGAGCTAAATAATCAAGTTTTCCACCAGTTTCGAACAGTATTTTATATCACGAGAGCCGAAAGTAAGTAACATCGTATCTACTGTATGGTGGTAGCCATATGCAGAATAATGCGATCGACCCAAGTCTGAAAAACTTTTTTCTCGTCTCACACGGCGTATTACACGCTGTTTTTTTAAATGAGGAAATCATGGTATGCATGGAATTTTAATAGATGATTGTACATTTCGAGTCCTCTATAACATAGTTAATAAGTATTACTCCCTCCCCCCTCTATAACAAGAAACACTAACACATGCACACTAATTAAAATAGTACTTTATTCGCTACGCTCGGACGACAAACTCGACTCGTGCAAATCACCTGATTTGCGCACTATTTGCGTATACTATTTTTTGACAGAACTGCGCAAAAAACAGCCAATCCATTCAAATAATCCCACTTAAAGTAAATAAATAAATATAAAAAGAGATACGAGTCGATTTTGTCGCTCTAACGTAGTGTGGGTGAGAAAAATGAAGAATAGATGGATACAAAAAAGAGATATATAAATATAACTAAACATAGTTTTATTTAACTTGACTGTAATGGTTATTATAAAAAAAATATTACAATAAATATGAAAAAAGATCCATAAAATGCGTATATATTACATTTTGTTAGTTGTTTTGAATCGGTAAAGGGATTTGGTAAACATACGTAAATTTTCAAATAAAGAGAATTCAATGCGTGTCCAAAGCACTTGCTCATCAGAGTATGTAGATCGAGTGACGTGCACATGGAAAACAAGCATCAAAAGTTGTATTTTACACAAGCTGCGTTAATTAAAAAGTATTTTTTTGCAATTGTTTGCGTAAAGTTGATGCGTGAAGTGAAATTTTCTGTGCGTGAAGTTTATTTTATACATACTAAAAATATTATGTGCAACTTGGACGTGTACTTCATACCCTTGTTGCATATACTCTATTTTTAAACCACCGACTGTTATATCCCTATTTTTTTATTCATTGAACCGACCAAATATAAATTGAATTTCACTCTTTTACTTCAGGATCTTTACAAATATTTTGAAATATTTTTATTTTAAAGAACATTTTTGTATTATTTATTCACAAGAAGATGATCGCGGCTGAGGGTTCTGAATTTGGATAAAACTCTAGAAGGTATGTCTAAATGAATGCGGGATTTTTGTTAATGCGCCTTTTGTTCAAGAAATTTTATGTCTAAAATGAACACTTTTCTTTAAAAATTGCATCTTTCTTCTAGTTATTGCTTTTTGAACATTTCGGTTATGTAAAATGGACTAAAAATAGTCTAAAAGAAGGCAGACAAAGCTTTAATTTAAACTTTGTTTTGGCAAAAATTGTCGATTGATTTAAAAGTTCAAGAAGATGATCAAAAAGAAAGTAAAAAGATATCTTACCAGTCGTTAAATGCTAGAAAAAAAGTAAATCATCTAAATGCGATTTTTTTCGAGACATAATAAATTAAAATTTTAAATCGTCGCAATATAATTTTTCCTACTTTGAGAAATACTCACAGAAAATTTTAGTTTATTATTTGTCGAAAACTAAAAATCGTATTCAGATCATTAAAAATAGATTATACAGGGATTAAAAAAAAATGTTTTTGAGTTTGAAATGAAGACGCACTTAAACATTTTTAGGATAGAGATATCTCAAAATCCTGCGTCGATAAAATGAAATGAAAGTCATATTTGGGTGCAGCACATCAAGATACATAGAAATGTGATAGTTGATATTCTAGAATATAGACCACTTTTTGCTTTGTTTGTGTCCTTGTGTAATAGTACCTCTAATTGCTTTTTTAAAATGTGTCATTTTCTTCTCATCTTACGCAACGTAGTACATACTAATATATATTTAATATGCAGCTTAATAATAACAATATTTAAAATATTATAACTGAATTCGTAATAAATCATTACAGTAGTTCATCAGATATATACAACCTGCATGCAACAGACGCTAGCAAAGTTTCTCCCATTCACATCATTCCATGTAATTTAACAATGGAAAAACATATTATCTGCTAGTGATGATATAAGGTAGTTTTGACACACACAGATTGATTAACAAAACTGTTATAAACGAACGCCATAAGTACATAGAATTTTAAATCCTTGTTTTAATAATCATTACCTTATATTTATTTATAACTTAATTATTATCTGTAAAAAAAAAAAATTTGTACTATTTGATTGTTTCATTAATTCGTAATATTTTAGTTTCAGATGTGGATTTTCAATAAAGAGATCAAAACGTCGACAATAAGCTTTTTAAGAAGTAAAGTTTGTTTGTTTTTTATATAACTTAGGCAGCAGAACCATTTGCTTCATTACATTATTAGTAATGTAAATAATGTAATATTTATTCTCTCTCTTCTCTCTCTCTCTCTATCTCTCTGGCCCGCAAAAGTGCAGGCATTCACATATACGCACACGTAAATATATGTTAAGTTATTAATATTTAAAACGGTTGTTTTTATTCTATTAAAAAGTAAGCGCAGATCTAGGAAATTGAATTGAGTGTGACTTCGCAATTGCGAGAATCGCACTTTTTCCGTACGCAGCACGCGAATACATTGCTCGAACGATTGAACAAACGCTCGAAATGCACCAATTCGTGGAAACGACGGACAAAAAAGTCTGAAACTATTTCATATTTTATCTTGGAACCTTGTAGAATATAGATTTTTTTTCAGTATAAATGAGAAAAATAAAGTTTTCAGAATTAAAAAACAAAATTTTTAGAATTTAAATTATACCTTAATATACTTCAATGATTCATATTCGACGAACTACATTCCCTCGTAATTTAGATTTCCCCTACATGTTGGGGTAATACATTATTAATATAAATTTAATCTTACCGAAATATGGGAATTTTGATAATAATAAAATAACTAATGAATTTACACGTTTTCCAAATATATTTGTAGTTTCAAAACATAACCACATAAGCCCACTTTTTTCGAAAATCGGGAAAACTTGAGATTGTGTATCTTCAAAAAGGTTTTTTTTTAATTTAAAACTGTCAGTAGTAGCAAAAGTATTGCCCTAAAGCTATACGATATATATTCAAAACGTAACCACGTAAATTCATTTTTCAGATTTTGTGTGAATGATAAATTTATATCATTTTATGATTTATTGTAGTTGTGATATATTTTATCTATTCTGACTATAATCATGATTTCATATCAAATATGTACAATAACAAGATAAAATTTTGAGAATTTTCAAAATTTTAATATGTTCCACTTCTTCTGCAAGTCATTTGCGTTGTTTAATATATGCAATATGCCAAATGATCGTAAACTTAATAAAAATTTAACGAACATAGAAATAGTCTTGATTGAGTAGTAAGAATTCGTTCAACAATTGTTAATTTTATAATTTATTGGTTTGTTCCATAATTAAACTTCAAAATAAACGAAAAATAAATACTCTAAAATAAACGAGAACAGCGGTATTAAATAAGTCCATACTTTTTTGTGTTCTTACTCGTTTTTAATGCAACAGAAAATGTATATAACATACTTATAATACTGTGTAAATATGTGTTTTGAGTGTATTCCGGGTAGAGCTACTGTAAGCTCGCTGGTTTTTTACTTGTTAACTGTTATTGTTATTTCCTTAAGTATATATGTTAACGTGACGGATGTACATAAGGTTGCCGTCGCAGCAATCGAAAAGGATTGTTGTGGGTACACCATTACTGTCTTATTAATGGTTTTTTAATAAGTGAAGTCTACCGTGACATGCAATGAAAAGGTTGCATGTGGACGGTACACCCGAACATGCACACTTGTTCTGTTTTTATTCTTTAATTTCTTTTATCTCGTTGCATAGTAACAACTAACAAGAAGTAAACGAACGAGCGAAATTTATTCATGCTGTTACTAACAACGAGCGCTTTCACATTGTATATCTTACTAATAAAATCATAAAAATTCATTATTGTTTATTTTCCTGCTCGCGTTACTTACAGAGTGTATGAATTATAAATCAATTTAATCTAATAAAATGAAATATAAAATCAGTTACTTTAACTTGATTATAACTCCTTCTGCCGGAGAAATAATGCCATTACTGTGTGTTTTGCTAACATTACTATTACCGTTATAAGTTTCTCTATTATAGTAACAGCAATAGTTAAATTGTAGAGGCCACAGAAGCTGAATATATATTGTTCGAATGTGTTTAATTGATTTATTAAATATAATAATATTGTTAATTTTTGTGTGTGCATTCTAAGATTTATTATTAAACAGCATCTTAAACGTGAATCGTGTGCTTAAAAAATTAATTTTAGTATTTTTGGAAGCAATCCTAGAAAGTTTAGAAAACTTACAGGTATTCTTCAGTTAGAGTATTTCAAAATATTATAAAAGCTTTTTTTCATTAAGTTTATATAGTTTTTTTACTCAAAAATGTAATGTAAAAAAGCAGGTCAACTAACGTCAGCCTTCCACACTTTTGAAAATACGAATTTAATCTTCACTTTGATCCGATGTGTCCACATACAGAATGAATGAGTGTGTGCATGAATGGCTGCGGTTACTACTGCATTGTAGTACAACTAA
>JAWWEQ010016817.1:0-33857 GCA_035583055.1 Torymus tubicola
ATATACGAACACAAACGTGCGACGATATATATATATATATATATATATATATATATATATACACATATATATATAAAAGATAATATAAATAAATCATACGGCCTTTAAAAATGAATCCTGCGCACAATAATACCACACCACAAAATGGTTTCACGTTCCGTTGGGGATACATGCATGTACTAATATAACGCGATATCAATGTTATTTTCAGAAATAACATTCTCCCCGCGTATATGTATATATATATCCAGACCATTCCTCCCAATCACTCGTACTATGTTCCTTTTTAATTATAACAATCCTCCAATACGCATCTACCAAAACATAAAAAAAAAACAAGAGAAAAATATTTAAACGCGAACCTGTTTTTCACGTCAGAATTCGAAACAATTATTGAAAGTCACTCTCTCACGTATATATCCAAAAGCTAAATCCCCGTCAAAACACACACCTCTCGCATACTCACCGCCTCGAGCGCATAAACCAACCAAAAAAAACAAATCCATTCATTTCATTATATCAGCCCCCCGCACACAGCCAACTATATAATACTACTATCCTATATCGCGTTCTGCATCGCATACGAAAAAGATCCGCTACGCAGCCAGCCAACCAAAAAAAAAATCAATTCCCTCTGTTCCATATATACAAACACACACAGACACGCGTGACTTGTATATCGTTATCGACCAGCTATGATAGAACACCGCGCATCACAACGGTAGCAGTATATATATATATAGCAAGGAGCTTCGAGGACGGCCCCTGAGACATCGTATATACATCGGTGAAAATAATCGCGCTGGACGTCCGGGGGAATTAGAGGAAACAATGGGTAATAACCCAGTGTGCACGCGCGCATCAGAGGCAAAGTGGAAAATGGCGAGCGCGTTCGCTTACATATATATATATATAGTCTCTCTCTCGCTTGTCTTCTCGTTAGTGCTCATGCACATCGCGTGTGTATGTATGTATGTGCTGCTGGAGGTCTTTAGAGTGCACATAGTAGAAGAGAGCTCGTTTGCGGACGTTTAGTTCTTTTCAATTTGCGAAGGAGAGAGGAGAGGTAATGGCGAGGTATATACGCGTGGTTAGTGGAGGATAGATGAATGGATAGATATATATATGTGTGTGTGGTCGCGGAGAGATTGAAAAATGTTGGGTTGGGGTTGGTGCTTGGAAATGTGATGAGATTTCTTTTTGAGTGTGGGGGATTATTCGATGTAAGATATTGGTGGAGAAAAGTGTTTCAAAAAGTTTTTGAAATAAAATGGGAAATATGTATATATATATAGCGGGATGGGGTTCGTTGTTATGATGTTTGATAATATTTGAAAAAATTCGGATTCGTTGATCGAAGTGTACAATATATATATATATATATATATATATTTACAATGTGTGTTTTGGTATACTTGGGAATGTTGATGATATTATAGTACAGTATAAAACTTTGTATTTCATTGTTAAATTATTTAACGATATCTAGGAATAAGTCAATACGAGGCAATTGATAAGAAAAAACATCCTAACAAAATATATTTGCGAAAAAGGTATTCCTCATGCGCCAAGAAAAACTGATAAAACTACAACGTACGTATATAAACACAACGAACTACAAACGCACAAGCAGACATATATATAGGTATATATCTATCCAAGTAGATAATGGTCGAGTTTGATCAGCCATTCGCTCAGCAGTTATACGTTTACACGGAAAATCACCGTCGATTTATCCATTTCAACTCTCCGCGTGCCCTGTTATCTTTTCTCAACTCTTCTTCTCTATATACACGCTCGAAAAATATTTTTCCAGAATGCAATCATCATAACTGGCCCCTTTACACTTCTCCCAAAACTATTACTATATACATATCCTTCCCCAGTCTCAAAAATCATGTATCAATTTTCACTTTCACACTTCGCCAGAAATCACAATTTCTCTAAACCTCGCGCTATATATCTCTTTCATCCTCACTCTAACCGCCAACCTATCTCTCTCTCTCTCTCTTCCAGCGTATACCTCCGCAATTCACGTATACACCGCTCGTCCCAGCGGGGGCGTATAAACGATCGGCAGTCAACTCGCTCTTGTGCATCACATCTCTCTCTCTCTCTCTCTCCTATCCACGTGACGAATGTATACATATACATACACACACATATAGATGCACGTAAGCAATGTCTCTCTCTCTCTCGGGGGCGAACTCGTCAAAGGCTACTGCTAACTCGGACGTAACGGGTCGCTCTCTATATACTCGCATTAATCGACGCCAATTTAGAGACGGACGCGAGGCTCTCCGAGGAGTGCCGACTGGTCTGGATGGAGAAAGAGAGAGAGAGGATTTGCAGTGTGTGATGCAATGGAGTGCAGTGGATAGATAGATAGATAGATAGATACGTTATCGATAGCAAGAAGAGAAGAAAAAAAAGGGGGAGAAGCTTGGAGAGAAGGAGTGTAACAAGGACGTAGTTGTGTTATTATCTGGAGAGGGAGGAGAGAGAGAGAGAGAGAGGAAAAAAAAGAATATAACGTGTATCAACTTGTTGAATTGGGTTTCAATTGGCGAGATACAGTTTAGATTGATTGGTATATACATATATATTGGAATATGACTGCCCGTTTGCGGCTGTTTGCAGTATATGTATTTTTTTTTTAACACAATCGTCTCGAGTGTCAAAGATAGTAATTTTTAATAATTTAAACTGCGATTAAATGCGTGCAATGCGCGTACATTTTTTTATTTTTGAAATTTCGTTAAAAAAAATACTTTTGAAATTATACTATCATCATCGTTATCATTATACGCATACCTTAGACCACTCGAAAAATGACATACACAATTTTAAAATTTTTGTCCGCGTTTGGATATTATATTCCGAGAAAGATATATTATAATTATATTTATGAATAACCCACGTTTCGCATATGCAAACGCCTCGAATTATCGTATTTCAGATAAAAAGTTTTGTCATGTATAGAACGCGCGCGCGCGCGCGACACACGGGTATTATATTCGCAGAAAAGCTTTTTCATAATCTAAAAATAGGAATGTATGTACCGTTGTGTTTCGCCAGCGTGACGCTCTCGTAATTCTCTATAATAAAGTGCGCCGCTCAATGATAAGAACGAAACCGATCACAATCGTTATCTCACAGATACATTACAAATATAGTAATAGTAACAATTATCATTATCTCGTACCGTGAATGGACATTAGCAATTTTAGGATATATCGAGTATATATATAGGTATATATTTACACTATTCAGTATACTCCAAAAAAATTACCACACATACACACATATTGGTTCTTCATTCACCACTACCGTATATACTACAAGTATCTATATAAATGTATTGTATGTATATATACCACGACTAAGAGCTCTGAGGAACAACGGCGGCTCGAATTTAGCGGCAGCGCTCGCAGCGTAATAAACAACGTAATCCCGCCATTCGGACTCGTAGATTTGTACGCAGCTTGGCTCGTATTCGATGGTACTCCACTCGGACGCAGCCACTGGGAACTCCATAACAGCTGGGCTACCGCCACCGCCACCACCACTGTTGTTACTCTTCGTTGCTACCGTACCCATTCGCGGCTCGTCGCACACTAGTACTCGCGACTTCTCTTCCTCGGGCATTTTTGCGGTTATTATCACTGTTCGTTGTTGGTCATCGCGCTGCGAGATGTTATCGTGGAAACTGATATCGGTGTATATATATATATATATATACAGACACAGTTGCTAATGGTATACACGTGATAATAATGAGGAGAGCTATTATTGTTATAGATGATTGAAACAAGAGAAAATTTTAGCGAAGGTCGTAAGTAAAGAGGAGAAAGTTTTGTTTTTGGAACCGCGACCCGTATATATATATATTATTACGTGGGTGAGTGATTTTATCTCGCGGAACGTCGTCGTAGTTGTTGTTGTTGTAGATGCATATATATTGTAGAGATGATGCACGAGCGGCTCCCTTTTTATTTTTTTTTTGTATATATAGATTTTTTTATGGTCGTTTAAAAATACCCGGTTTCGAGGAAACTACATAATAATGAATAACGGACCGTCACGTTCGTTAAACAAACAAGTGTATCGCACTTCTCCGGAACACGTTATACTATTCACTTAATAATAACAGCAACAACAATACGATGACAAAAGCACACCGCGCGTATATATATATATGTATATACGACTAATCGCCGACGTTGCTCGTAGTATAGGAAAACCTCTAATATATATATATATATATAGAAAGCGTGAGTTTCCTTCGCACAGACTCATTAACTATTCACTCGTTTCCGCGTGTATATATATATATAATACAAAATACTACGTTTTCTACGCGCAGATTAAAAAAGAAAACACAACCAAGATGTATATATGTATAATACGCACAAGAGAGAAAGAGAGAACGAACGTATAACGCGCTCCGTTCCACTCGACTCCACTTCACGGGAGCAATTAGCGAAGCGTCGCGCGACGCGTCTTATAACACAAACGTTCGTTCGCTCGCTCACTCGCGCGCTCTCTATATATCTTATATATACTCGCGCGCATCAATTCCCGTTGAGTCCAGATAACGTGTATATATATATACGTATACACAAAACGACGCTGCTCTTGACGCCATACACACGTATATAATCTTTTTTTTTCTTCTTCTTCAACTTGCTGACGTCAGCTTGAAAATTGAACTCGCGAGCAGCGGTCTTAGTATTACGGGATTCCCGTGGTGTGTCTATTAGGGTTGGGTGTTACATATATATATACTATATAGCATAACACGTGCGAATGATGCACTTTCACACATACATATATATGTATGTAATGTCTATATATACATATATGTAAACCGGCACGCGCGTTGTCAAGGTTACGTTATACTCTGCGCCGTGATGTTTCTGCTATATGCGCATGACACGTGGGTTATAGCTTTCGATCTGTGTATTATGGTGAGTTGATTGTTTATGAGAGAGATGACGCGATACATATATAGATAATTCTATTTTGTGACTGCGACGACGTATAAACAAAACAGATTAATTATTTATACTTATTAGTATATATATGTACACGATATACACAATAGAAATCCTGCGCGCGCGCTCTGTCGGTCAAAAAATCGGTTACCCGCACATCGCGCGTTGTAAGAGGTTATATACTAACAAAACCCTGGGCCTCGCGACTCTCGAACACCTGTTGCTGCTGCTACTCATGCTACACATGAGTGCGCACACCGATCGCTGCCCTCTCTCTCTCTCTTATATCATCATCACGCGCACCAACTACACGCACACGAAAAACCACACCAAAGTTTCAGCACCACTCTTGTATACTCTCAGTTTCTTGGACTACATCGCACTGTGCGACGAGGATTTCACTTCGGAAACTTGACTGACCGTGATGTCTATATATATATATATAGTATACAATGCGACGGGGCCGCGCGAACGACTCGTACTGAGTCACAGATCGCTACACACACATACCCAACGCGTTCGTTCGTTCGTTCGCTCGCTCGCTCGCTCGCTCTCCGCATGAGCTAAGAGAAAGAATATTATATATACATATATATATACAGATATACAGAGTGCGCGAGAACACATACGCGGCCATATTGCTGTGGTGTGTGGGACGTGTGTATATATAGTTACGTCAGCGTTGTGTGCGAGCGCGTTGTGTATAGTAGTATATTATACATATATACGTTTACGTATATATATATATACATTGTTGCTGTTGCCGCCGTTGCGTATATACTCTGTCACCTGCGACCGTTCTTATCACGCGCGTGCATATATGCGCGTGTATGTGAGGAAGAGAGAGAGAGAGAGAGAGAGAGAGAGCTAAGCACTCCCGGGTGTACTGTTACGCGCGAAGGGGTATTAGGTATCGCGCACGTTTCGTAGAAGTGTGCATGCGAAGTAATGGGTTTTTCAAAATGGGGGAGGAGGGGGAAGGACGAAGATTGAGTTATCGCTGTATATATAAAAAAAAAACTTTCGTTACATTGTAGCGGATGTTTGGGTAAACAGCTACGGTATTGTATATATAGTGTATATATTATTATAGAGATAAGTATCGGTGCGAGTGGAATTTTGTTTAGCGTATATAAAGATGAATGGTTGTGTGATATTATTTATGTAGAGAGAGAGGTGGAATGGAAAGAAAACCGAGAATGCACTTTGTTCGAAGAAGTTTGTTTACAATTGTTTCAATTCGCCGTTGTAAAGTGTATAATTAAGGTTATTCAATTTCTGAACTTGCAAAGTTGCGCAACGGTTAACGCTGTATATCGTGGATATAACGATGTACCGATAGACGTTTTAAATACACATGCACTAATTTAGGTCAATAATAATGTTTGTGTGTGCGTGTGTACGTTAATTGTCATAAATGATTCCTTTTAGGTCTTGACTTATATGATTTTATATCTTCGTCATTATAGTTGATATATATATAAATTTTCAGAACTTTTTTGTTCTAGATTAATATAGGAACGTTAAAAAGTACTTTCGAGTGACTGTTTAATTACGCTAACCGAGCGTTAGTCTACTTGCGATAAAGACTAACCAGGAAAACATCTTTCTATATTCTTTTTCATCGGTGCACAAAGGCTCAAGTATGAAGTCAGAAATATATATATATAAGTGGGTTCACACGTTTTCAATATTTACACGAATACCAAACATCACGTACGTATATATGTATACACCTACACATTCATCGAGGTTTAGCTCTATGTATATGTATATGTATAGGACAGATATCTCACTCGACAAAACTTTTGTTTCAATCGCGGACGATAATTGATCGATCGCAGTGCGCGGTTCCTTTTTTTTCCTCCTCTCTCTCTCTCTCTCTCTCTCTCTCTCGGGTTCGTTATAGAGGCGCGGAGACGGTTATTGCGGTACACGGGCAAGCATCAGCCACTATTTTTCACTTAATCGGTAATGAAGATGAAGTAGAAGAGAGAAAGAGAGAGAGAGAGAAAAAACGTAAAAGTTACACTTAATTCGCTGCGACTTTGCGCTTTTTTTGCGGCCGTGCCGTTGAGGCTTAGTTGATGATAACAGGAGAAAGAGACCGCGACACTCTGAGTTTATTTATTTTTCTTTTTTATCAATGAAAGTTATCATAATTTTTTTTTAATAATTATATATACGGACAGTTTACGTAATTGCAAAAATGATGATCTTAATTTAAAAGCGGGCGCATGTAAACCCGTAATCGGAGTTACGTTGTTCGAAGAAAGTGAAATTAATGCGACGCCTTACTTTTCCAAACTTTCACTTGGATATATATATATATATATATATATATATATGAGAGAATAAAAATCGCGCTTGAGTGCACTCAATCCTTTTCTCGAAAATATAACGTCAGCAGCGTTTGTTCGCTCTTCTTTCGCATTCGCTTTCATGGAAGAATCAAGTTTTCTGAGATTCCAGACGCGTTTAACTATTTACCATATATAGTGATCTGGTCGAGATATAATAATTTAAAATATTATAAAAATTAATGCAAAATTACTCGAGAGACCTTTCAAAGTTTTATAAATTTTACACCGAATGACGTTCCTGCGCCGCATACCCGCACGAAAGGACAAATTAAATAAATTCTCATTATATTATACGTACATACATACATCAATACATATTATACACACATATACACAAAGCTTGTATATATATACACACAAACACGCACACACAACCAGCCAACATATCCCAAATAACATTATTTATCCAATATAATCATCCCCCTCTCCTCCTGTTCAAACAACAACGACTATACGCCCTCCGTCCTCCACCCAAAATTACAAAATTCCAGCAACATCGAAAAGCATCGACTTCGACCCAATTATATATATACCGCACAACACCCAAAAAGCTACACCATCATTCCCTCCCTCCTCCTCCCGCATCCTCCCTTCTGGAAAATTTCTTTTTTAAAGCCGAAAAAAATGATGCGCGCGAGCGTTCTGGAAAACTAATTTGCCTGTCTTTCCCTCCTCCTATACCATCATCCCCCTCTGCTTCTTCTATATACGCGCATTTCGAATAAATCACGTCGCGTCGTTGATTGATCGTCGAAAAACGAACAGAGCGAGAGAGAGAGAGAGAGGTTCACGCGATCGATCGATGCTGCTGCTGCTGCTGCACGCGGAATGTGGGTTATATCGAAACGCGGGCGCGCATTCGCGTTTTAATGAAAATTCGTGCGTGTATACGCGCGCGGGGTGGATTAAACCGCAATTCATCGCGCGATTGAGCTGCTCTCTCTCTCTCGCTCGACGTTATTGAATTGTGTTGCGGTATAGCGTTGTGTGGTTCGTAAAAGTTGTACTAGTGCGAGTGTGTATATATATATATATAATGTATGATAATTTCGTATGGGGATGGACCGGAGTTTGCTGTTGTTGTATATAGAGCTATACGTTGTAATGAAGTACTCGCGTAAATGAATAATAAGGAAAGATGCGAGAGTGGATGAGAGAATTGAAAATTATTGTTATTATATATATATAATGCTGACAATTTGGAGGACAAGTTTTTTTTTTTATTTTTTTTTTAATTCTCTGATGAGTTGTCGGAGTAATAAGGTTTTTGAACGGTAATCGGGTCGAGCGCGATGTTCTCTCGTCAGTTTTATAAATATAATCGCAAACGTTCACGGTTGAGCGCACGATTAATGAATGTTTTAAGCACGCGCGCACTGTCAAAATTAATCTCTGAAATAATGGCGCCTGGGTTTATTAAACATTTTGTATTTTCCCGTGTGTGTGTGTATATATATATATATCCGCAGTAAAGCCCGTACAATTTATCTTTTGAAATTTCATTCGAATAAAGAAAAAGGGTGTGAGAGAGAGAGAGCGAGAACTGTTTAAAATATTATTTATCTTTATTAAACCGTCGTTTTCAGGGTCTACGGAGCTACCGGATAAGAAAGAACAGTCGCTTTAAATTAAAAATGAAAAAAAAAACAATCTCAAAATTCCAAGCCACGAGTTCATTTTCTACATATATATATATCGTTCCAAGCAGATAAAGCAATACTCGTTCCCAGGAGTCCCATCAACACGCGCCGAAAATCCACTCCTCCTCTTCATTCACCTGTCTGTCAACCAACTCATCACACACGCACACACACGCGTGCGAAAACTAATGATTCGTTGGTTCCGCCCTTCTATACATATATATATACACACGCACATATACACTGCTACCATAACGCACATGTATACATATATACTTTCGTCGCGTACATAACAAACTACTACTCGTTATAGGTTAACTGATTCTCACCGGTCATATACACGATAGTATACTATAACCAACACTACCAGCATCACCACCTGCAGGCGCGAATAAATCGCCTCGTTTAGTCACGAGTATAAAATCATTTTTACCCGCTCTCCTGTGGTATACATATATATATATACACACACGCGTCTCTGTTGTATTCCCACCACGCACTTTCTCTCTCTCTCACTACGTTATAAACTCTTATCGAATTACCCTCCCTGTGGAGACCGTTATGTATACACATATATATACAGGCGCACGCGGATGAAATTACGTAGAGGTGATTTTTCGAACTCTCGTCGCATAGTATATATATACAGTATGGAATACAATGCAAGAGAGCTAGCACAGCAGCAGCCATTATCGTGCACACGCGCGTGTTCCCTCCGGGGAAATCCTGCCACCGACAATTTCTGTATATTTACTTCTGCGTCTCTGCGCCTCTCTCTCTCTCTCTCACTTGCGAGTGCTTTAATTACTCCGGTGTGGGGGCTGGATGGCAGTGCGCTTCGTAGGATATAGAGAGGATGATAAGGGGGGGAAGAAACGAGTGACGTTGGATGCGGTGGGAAGGTAAAAATCGAGGTGATTTTGGTTTTGCTATGTACGTGTGTGTGTGTGTGTGTGTGTATACTACTGTAAGAGATAATTGAGTGTCAGGGAAAATATTACGAGCATCGTACAATGGTATTGTGTCTATACACAATACCTATAGAGTAAGAGAAAAGAAGAAGATTGAATTCCAGAGAATTTTGCCCGGAAGGCTATATATGGATTATTTCCGAGCGTTGTATGTATATACTTTTCAGTTCATTTTCTCAGTGATGAAAATAAAGGTCGAGATTATAAAACTTGTGGTATTGTTTGTGAAAAATTATGTACTTGTACACGAAAATATAGACGCGTAATTGCATTGATTAAAAAATTCAGAGGTATTAGTTTAATATTATGTTTTTCTTCTTATATACCACGTGTTATATTTTTTCCTCTGGATGTGAAATGCATTTCGTGAATATTTGGCGCGTGCGTGCGCGAGGTGAGCGTGAAAAATAAACAGTCCTGAAGTCACGAGGCGTGAGGAGCTTACGCTGATGCACGCGAGGTAACGCTTATTACACATGTACGCTGCACACGTGTGTGTCTATATATATATATATATATAAGTATACGTAGAGGTGTACAAAAGTGGATATACGAGTTTATTTTTGGAAGTAATTTTGAAACGATGTATACGGGGTGTGGTCAAGGTATATAAAACGGGCAATTTTTCAGGAATTTCGGTGAGGCGTGGTAGTTACGAATTATGCACAAAATATCTGTTCACGTGATGAGTATTTTTAACTTTGGATGTTAAAAAAAAGAATGTGTAAGATATATACAAGTTCCGGATAATTTATAGAAATGAATGGTTATTGATTTTTTTGGCTACATTAGTCACTTTATATATATATATACACTATTTCACTAATGTGTAAATGTAATATACCGAAGCATTGAATTTTTACTGTTTCCCCATTTTACCGAGTGCATTTACGTTTATAACCACTTACGGCATTACACTTAACTTATACACTCTATTACAGTTGAACTCTCGCATATATACGATGACCCTTTGCCATGACAATAATTAACTTTTTAACGACAACGAATTACAGATAGAGAGCAACAAAACGTTAATAAAAGCGACTCTCACATAAACTCTGCTGACGCACTCCAATCATTATTATACGTATATATATATACACAAAAATACGTTATATAAAACTTACGTGTATGAAAAATAATATATCTCAAAATCATTGATCCCATGAGCAATCATCAAAAACTATTCCACTTGTTCCTTCCACTATATACACCATGTACCATTCTCTCAAAGCTCACCACGCTTACACTCTATATACACACATACTCGATGACGGACGGCGTATAAACCTATATACGCGTATATGTATGTATGTATGTACAGGCGCGCTCCGATCGAATATTTTATGCGCTCCAGTTAAAGTAAGTAAGTCAATGCAATGCAATTAAGTGAAACTGTCGTCTCGAAGTAAGTATATACGCGCGAGTGCTGCCTCACGGGGGCACCATATACCCGATATATATATATATAGGTACACATATAGATATGTATACGGTGGAGAGGGGGAGGGGGGGGGGATAGGAGATAGACCTTCGGTAACAGCACAAACCAGGACATCACATGTATACGTACGCGTATAGTCGTTGGCTGGTATTCTTTTTTTTTTTTTTTTTTTGCTTTTTATATTATCTCATAGGTATATACAGTTTATCATTATATTGGTCTTTGAATATAAGGTGGGTAAGAGAATTGTCGCGAAGTTATTTTTTTTTTTTTGCTGGTTTAAGGAAACATTTGGTAGGTGATAGCTTAAGATAAAGGCGGTGGATGTATACGTTTCGTTTATTACAGCGCATTCTTTTTAACAGCCAAAACGTGCGGTTGTTTATCGCTTCATTAACATGTGCAGATGTGGATTTGCAAATGTTCTCGAAAAAATCGTATACATATATATATGTATACCATAAGGGACACAGGTAGAACCGCGTAGTCCATGAGTCAGCGACATGCACGATACATTTCTGAGTCACTTCGTGTCTGCCCTGGACTTTACCAAAGGTCACGAGAAAATACCTGATGGTCCGATGCAGAATTCTTTTTTTTTCTCTCGTAGTTAAAGGGGATAAAGGGGACTATTCTATTCTTTTTTTTGTTGTTACTATCGACTGTTTTTTTTTCTCTATACGCTCCTGGAGGGATTTTATATCCCTGGTTTTTTTATTTTTTTATTTTTTATCGTAAGCTTGGTACTAACCTCTGGAGAGCTTGTCGATGGACTCGAAGCGACCCTCGACCTTGTTGCGAAGCGAGTCCAAGTCGAATGGCGCCGTGAACCCATGATCCACGCTGCGACTCTTGCTCCTGGAATGATAAAGAATTAATGAGGGATATGGTCGATATTATTAGAGTTGTGGATATTTTTCAGATAGAGCGGCAAGTAGGTTGGCGAATTTCTGATCGAGTAATTTTTGTTCTTGGTAACAAAAAGAAGGTTAAAAAAAAATAGGTGATACGATAATTTTGTAATGATTTGTATTTTTTGTTTTTTTTTTTTTTTTTTTTTTTTTTTTTTTTTTTAATTATTTACGTTGAGATTTTTTTTTTTGAGTCTACATATTGATAACACGATTTAAAAACCACGTTTACATTTGAAAAAGTAAAGAAATCGATTACTTTCTAACTTTATTCAGCTATATAAATAGTTTTAATATTTTTTCCATAAAGTAACTGTGTTTTCAGAAATTGATAAAACGCTAATTATAAAATAATTTTTAATTAATTAATTATACTAACAATCATTCTAGGCCTGAAAAGTCGATCAGATATTCGACCTACATAATGGTTACTGCCAAAGACCTTATATCAAAAATAAACCAATACCATCCTTATTGAATTAAGGCTTTTGTAACGCGTCAAAATTTTTAACGACACGCTGTTCGAAACACATTTTTTCTTTTTGCCTTTTCGAAATGTTATTCTAATGTCAGTGCCTGAAGTGATACATGGATCCTTGTTCAGCTCAAGGATGAATATACATCACTGTACGTCTCGTTGGACTTTCTGCGCGTTGTATTGGCATGTCAATACTATAAGATAATAATTTCTAATACGAAAAACGTGCCGCGAGGCCTTGTGAGACACACGCGTATATGTATATACACACACACGTTGAGACATGAGACGTATATGTACATATATATACGATACGTACGGTCGCTTCTTCATTGTCGATGGAATTAAGTAGTACAATAGGAAAGAAAAATCTAGTTATAATAATGATAATACTACTAGTACAAAAATATACGCAATAATAAACAATTATACGATAAGCGATGTACACTATAGGAAAAAATGTAAAATCAAAGTAGCTCGGACACGGATTAATAAAAAAAAAGAGTGCTTTCATCACGATGCATCATGCTATAAATTTGAAAAACAGGCATGACAAAAAAAAGTGTAAAAAAAAAGACAAAAAGCATGCAGTTAAAAAAAAGGTTCAATACAATAGCAAACTTCTAGCATAAATAATAATAATAATAATAATAACAATAGTGATAAGAAAAAAAAGAAGTGTGTGTATAAAATAACGAATCCGATACTTATTGGAAAATCGAATCGCCCTCAGCTGACGCCTGTATGCGAGAAACGTATATACAGGCACGCACGTAACGTGAGTTTTATATTGTCGTAATACAAACCTGAAGTACGAGAGATTTTCCGTGGACCTGGTGTGCGTCACATCGGTGGACATCCGTCGAGACCTGCGTGTGTTTATATGCAACAAAACAAAACCAAAAGAAACGAAAAGGTGAGAAAATAATACATGCGATAGCGTATAAAAATACGTGCCAGCGTACTGAGCGCTTAAAAAAATAAAGAATTTGTATATAAATTAAAACTATATGGTATGTATATATATAAATATAGAAAATAAGAAGAAAAAAATACTTTAACGTAACTTATAAAAATATGCGAGGTGCCAGAGATAGAAGCTTGTAAAAATAAACGTATATATATAAAAGAGATCAAAATGCCAAAAAACAAAAAAAAAACAAAGAATGTGCGACGGGTTGTTTTCGTTTGCAGGCATTATACAAAAAAAGAAACAAAAACAAAATAAAAACAACACAGACCAAAATGCAATTTATAGTGATAAAAAATTCAGTGCTTGAGCGTGCATATATATATAGGTGATTTTTCGGTATCGAATTTACAAGGAGCACGCGGGGACATTATATTGTTTTTTTTTCGTAATTGTGATGTACGATTTCATTACTGTCGTAATGAGAGATAAATTATAAATAAATATGCAGATTCTCGGTCGTACGGGTTCGTTAAAGAAAGAAGCATCGCATATAATTATTTTAATTGCGTTCCTCTTAACGGCTCGCTAGTAAACAATGAGTTTTCAGTTTTTATTTACGATACGTGTCGACAGATAAACAATACATAAAGTAATGGCATTTTTCTTATTGTTTACAAAAGATGGTAATTAAAACACAAAAAAAAAAAAAAAATTCATAGATATATATATTTTATTTTTGCAATAAAAAAAAATATATGTATATACACGTTAACATTAACGTTATTAATTACGTTATATAGGAAAAACTTTTTATCCCCGCTCGTAAAGAGTAATAAATTAATTATAAAGTAGGTGTATTTGCCAGGAATTTTTAATTACATTAGCTACAACTCGTTTTTCTCTCTTTGCACTAACGCAGGCGCACTCAAAGCAAATTGTTTCGCTCGTATATATATAAAACAACTATATACGGATTCTAAATCGGGCGATCTTCTTATTATTTTCCTCTCGAAAATCGTAACAAAACGACGCATCAAAACCACAGTCGGGACAAAAGTAGCCAATGACCTGTCTCATCGTCATCTCCCACCTATCGTTCCCATATGTCCCTCCCAAATTATCTATAAGTATGAAAAAAAGGATGACACAAAGTCAACGCTCAGCAGCAGCACGTGACTTGCCGAAATTAGCTCGCGTCTCTCCATATCTCTTTCTCTCTCCCACACGTGCGCGTACACATTCAATCACAAAAATTTTTCTCCCTCCCTCAATTCTTGTTTATACTTGTACACCGACGCGTATATATAAATAAAATTCGCGAAGGTCGGTTGTTCTTCCTCCCTCTCTCTCTCTCTCTCTCTCTCTCTCGAAGAGTTCATTACACGTAAAATTAGTCGTCGTCGCGCTTGTGTGGACGCCCGCGCGAATTTTAAAGAGCCAATAGGTATATTGATGTATACAGGGGTTATTTTTTTTTATTCTTAGGCGCGTTGCCAGAAAACGGGTAAAAGGCCTCTGTGTGTGTGTCATGTTTGTATATACAAGACGCGTACAAGTTAGTCTCGAGAGAGAGAGAGAGGCGGGATCAAGAGGCCGATGTAATTAAGTGGAATGTTCCGTTGGATGGATTAAGACGGATATATAGGATTTGTGGTAATTCAGTGATTTTTGAGACTTTGAATAATCAAGTGTTGCTCATGTTGAAAGAAATTCTTTTTCGAGGATTCTCTTTTTTTGCCATCATTTCACGAGCTAAATGTAAACAACGAAAAACTGCATGTCCAGTGATAACGTGATGCGTATAAAGTAATGTTCGGCCGTTTCATGAGTTATTACATCGTAAATAGACCATAGAATTGTTCAAGTTGTTTATGTCTATAGGGTAAAACCGAGATTACGGGTATATATTCGGGGAAGCCATAACTTATCGTCCTATATATACTAATATATTTATACGCGCTTACACCTATAAAACTAAATCACCGATACCTACTCTCTTTCCTCCCCCACACACACATAGATCACGTATTTACAAAATTACAACGCAAATAAAAAAAATTATCAGGAGTAAAAAAAAAAAATATTCCACCGACAAACAACTTCATCGCCGTCCCTCGCTTACTGCTATCATCAGGATTGGACCCTAAACGCAAACGACACTTACGCGTGTGGCCGTATAACCGTTAATTCCCTCCATCCTGTCGCTCTGCGTGTACACATATATATATACATACCTATACGTGTATATATATATATATATGTTATTCCACGTTAGTCTAGCATTTTCCATAATGGAGACGCACGCGTGTGCGTCGTAAATTCTTTTCGCGCAGGAATATCGTCCGCACGAGTGCCGTTTAAGCAGGTCACACATACACATATATACACACACACACACACACACACACTCGTATACGAGAGATTTCAGTACATATATATATATACACATGGAACGAGCGGAGCGACGCTTTTTAATTAAATCGGTCGACGAGTAGCGCGCGCGCGAGCACACGTGTGTATACGTATGTTTGCGTATGTGACGCGGGTGCAGTGTGCTATGCTACTGCTGCTGCTGCTGCTTTTTCCGGAAACTTTAAATGGCAGGAAATTTGTCATGGTTAGAGCTGCTAGGGTTTAGTACGCGTGTAAGTGTGTGCGCAGAGGGAGAGAGAGAAAGAAAAGTCAGTAGGAATGAATTTTTATTTTTTTGACGTCGATTTTTTTTGTGCGTTTTCAACAGGGTAGAGGTTATTATTAATTCGGTGTTCACACGTATAGTGTGTAGATTAATTCGTATGTTTTGTGAAGAAACGTATATATGAGGAGGTAATATTTTACGATGTGTGTTACGCGTGAGTATTTGGTTTCACGAACAAATTACGCTAATGATGTGGATATACTAAACGAGTTTTTAATCGTTCCCTAACAACTATTTTCCAAACAATTAACGCTGTAATCTTGAAAATTGCACTAAATTTCCAACCATTTCTTTAACTGGTGCTAAACAAAGGTGTCGCTAACGAAAGCAAAACACTGCCACACGAACTATAACACACACGCTAATTATAATAAATTTATTTTCGTTTAACACTTCTATTTTCCTCTTGCGCGGAAATGCAAAAAAAAAAAGAAAGAAAGAAAAAGACATTACGACTGAGCAATGCAACAAAAGAAATGCAACAATTACGATGTACCACACCTAAAAAGCTATATATATATGTATATGCGTAGCAAGGCGACCTTCGCTTAGCGCACCGAACCGACCACAATTCTCCATTCAGCTGTGGTATCATCGACAACAAACGCTACACTATACCTCCCTCCGCCCCACACCCAATGAAATCCTCTTCGATCTCGTGAACAAACGCAGACCCTGCGACGACCCGATTGTTTCACCTATAGACACACACACACACATACAGAAGCGTATATAGTCCACCCGCAATTAGCATTTCAATCGGATCCCTATATACGCATACTACGCAAAGACTGCGCGGGGGAGGATACGCAGTGTGTATGTGCATTACCATTCGACCGAAATAAGTGCAGGAACGAGAGAGAGAGAGAGAGAAAAAGCATTATCGTATTATATTGCACACGTAAAATGCTAAAAATAGTTCAACCCTCTTCTCCCACTACTACACTGCCATCGAGGAAATTACGCCAGTTTAGAATCAAGTGGCGAGCAGCGCGCACGAGCGTTTTATAATGGAATTTAAAAAAACGGCACAGCGTGTTGTCGTGCGGAACAACAAGAGAGCGCCAGCTGTTTTTTCTAATAAAAGAATTATATTGCACACGCCCCCCCCCCCCCCAGCCTGTGTCGCTTTCGCTTTCGGATTCGGCAACGCGAATTATATAGTCGCACAACCGTGTCGTTTGTTTGTTTGTTTTTCTCTTACATATACGCGCGTACTGGTGCTTGTGATAGTGGAAATGTATATATATATATATATACACACTTTATTGGGTTATGACGTGAAATTTTGAATACCACTTTGGAATTGGTTAATCACGACTACTTTAAATACATATTACTACTGCCAGCGGCATGTCTATTTTTATTTTACGCATCATGCACTGTATAGACCTAGATTTCTTAATAGTTGTATAGATGGCGCTACGATAGGTTTAATTTATTTTTCTATACCTTAATTTACGTGTATACATATATACAAACCAAAGCAACGAACTCTAATCGATTATACATATATACCTATTAAGCACCATTCGCGCGTATAAGTACACACGCGTGTATATCCTAAAAGACGAAATTACATGAGGCAAAGGGTCGCCGTCGCGTGTAATACATATACATATATAGGTAATACCTTAACGCTGTATATATACTCGTATGCACGTAGAGACAGTTTATAGGGAATGTATATAAGCACGCGTGCAGGCCATTACGAGAGAGCGAGTGAACGCTACGTGACCGCGCACACGTGTGTCTGCGCGTGCATGAGTTTTGAGACTTATATTACTAAGCCCATTGCACATACGCGTCGTTGCTGTTGCGTACCTACAGGCGCAGATTACGAGAGAGAGAGAGAGAGAGAGAGAGAGAGAGAGTGGTAGGTTAGTATATGTGTGTATATATATATAGGCGAAAGGATGTTGTTTTTGTGTGTGTGTGTGTGTGTGTGTGTGTGTGTGTGTGTGTATATATATATATATATGTACACACACACATATATATCTGTACGTGAGTGATCGATTAGGATGGCCATTGACAGATGGGGGACACGTTGAGGGAGTATATGGATGGCGTATTTGGTTTGAAATTTTCGTATTATGTGTAAGTAAGCGTGTGTGTGTATGTGTGTGTGTGTGTGTGTGTGTGAATTGAGAGGTGTGATGGAGTGTGACCCAGTTGAGAGAGGGAGAAAGTAAGCACAGGCGCGTCTCTGGATGCCGAGAAGAAGTAGTCTCTCTCTCTCTCTCTGTGCGTATTTTTTCCACTGAAAAGTGCTGATCGCGTAGGCACATTTTCTACTTAATAGCGATGATGATTTATGGGGCGACTTGATTATATTGGCTTTACTTTCCAGCTGTGTATATCTAGGTGCGTAGGTATATATTTGGGTCAGAAAGTGGAGTTTATATATATAGGATAGGATATGCATGAATATTATCAACGACGAGGGTACAGTTATAATATATATCGTTTTATTTATTTATTTATTTTTCTTCTCTTGGTTTTGTAAAACGTGTTGTGCGGTCGTACCGGTTCGTTAAACGATTTTGCATAAATCGAAGGAGATGAGTCAGGATTGTTAAATGTACGACATTGTTCTCTTTTTTTTCTCTTTCCCTCTCTCTCTCCCTCTCTCTCTCTCTCTCTCTCTCTCTTTCTTTATGTATAGGCGTCATCAGAGGCTGTAGCTGCTAAGGATACATGAGAAATATCACGTACAGCTATACATAGATAATAATCACGAGTTTTCAGTTGTTGGTAACAGGAATGTTGAATTATTAGTTATTATACGAGTGGGATCAAAACATTAATCCCGAGTGATCAGTCCGCGGTGTCGACAAGGAATGTTAAATGTTACGTATACGAGATGAAGTGCAACGACTAATAGGAGATTGATATCGGCGAATGTTTCATTGTGGAATAAAATAAAAAAAGTAGCAGCAGTCGATGTTTATATCGCCTATACACGACGATTAGAATATTCAGTTCGATTCACGCGCCGCTCTCGCGACTGCATTATTTATGATACGAATTAACATTTTATCAGTAATTTTTTTTTTTGGTCAGCTTCTATACACACACACACACACACGGGCAACGCGTTTTGTTTTCATTTTACATTCGAGAAGGTGTATATAAACGTAGGGTTATTACATTGTCAGGCGTGTGATAGATTTACGTTTAAATGAGATTTCACGCTACATTTATCAATGGTTTTGATGATATATACACACGCGCGTTTTTCTTTGCCACCTTGAATTCGAGTTTGGATTTTCTCGCGTTGCTTTTCTTATAGATCGTACAACGCTGCGCGGCGCTTTATACACATTGTTATTTTAGTTTTCATTTTTCACGTTTTACGCGCTAATAACAAGACACAAGCGGGGAAAAACTGGAAATACATTTTTTTTATATATATATATATATATATAATCTACGACGATTTTCCGCTTGGGAATTTTGTTTTTCTCTTCTCTTTGCAATAATTTCTATATTACTACGCCGCCTACTAAAGTGAACCACGTGAGGTGGTGATTTATCCCGGGTGCTTTATTCTCGCATATTAATCTTTTCGAGAAAGAATATATAAAATGTTCATTCTAGGATTATTTTTGTTTTGTCTCCCGAAAAATGTTGGCTTAAAACAAACAAAAAAAAAAACAAAAAAAAAAGAAGTCAGCTCACGTACCAGAGGTAGAAGAATATTTATACAAATACCGAGCCGGAGGAGCAAGTATGCCGAAAATTTTTTTTTTCTCGTTCTTAAACCGCCACCGAACTATAATTACACTTAGAAAAAGAAAAATCTTCTCCTCGACATTTGTAGGTTACACGCAGTATTTTCAATTTTCAGAACAAAAAGAGAGAGAGAGAGTAAAGCGCGAGCCCATTTGAAACTCGAAATCGAGACCATTTTTTTGAAGACCGAATTGGCTCCACTTCTTTCCCTCTCTCTCTCTCTATCCTTAAAAATGGATTCAATCCTCGAGCTCAATCCTATATCGTAAAGAAAAGTCAGAGCGCAAAACTCTCTCTCTCTCTTTCTCTAGGAAACTTTTCCAATCGTCCCAATCCCCATGAAACTTCTAAACCAAAACACAACCAACAAACATTTGCCCAACCATATGACCCTTCAGGCTCTCTCTCTCTCTCTTTCTTCTACTGTAATCTCATTACCTTCATCACCGCAAAAAAAACCCTTCATATATACCTCACTCCACTTCACTATGTAACCGCAGCAGCCACCACAACGTCTGCGACGTTGAAAACAATGCCCCCTCGTTTAGCAACAATCACTTAGCTCCGCTAACGACCCTCGACTCCGTCATCGTCGTCGTCTCGCAATTAGCCTCGCTCGTGTACCCGACACAATTTTTCTCTTCGCTTATATACGAAATTTCGCTCTCTCTCTCTCTCACTCGTGCGCGCATGTCCATAACGAACGTTCTCGACGTTGACTCGCGCGCGCGCGCTAATTATCGGGAGAGGGTCTCTCTCTCTCTCAGCTTCTTCGTATGCACGACGAAGCTAGTGGACGTGTCGCGAATTTCGGTCTGTGGAAGAGGAGGAGGAGGAGTAACAGCAGCAGCAGCAGCTACCGATTAGGACATCGATTTCCGGCCGCTTTGGCCTCTATATGTGTGTGTGTGTATATATATATATATAAATGGTCGTATAATTTCCTTCGTACGTGAGTACGAACCGTGTGCTCGCGCTGCTTAGCCTCCGGGCGATCACGTAATCGGCTTTTGAGGAAGACGTCTATACATGTATGTATATATATATATATTTGTTTTTTGCGAAGGATTAGTGGAAGGATATGGAAGGGAGAGAAAATTAATTTTTTTCTTCTTTTTCTGCATTTGACTTCATGATGATTATGGATATATGATTGAGAGCGATTTAAAGAATGCGCAAGCAAAGGCCTTGCGAATGGAGTTTCTGTGAACGTGGTTGGTAAATTCACGTTGCGGAAAAAAGAGAGAGAGGTGGAATTTGATATTCGTGTTTCGAGCTGTAGATTGGTTAATGGAATTTGATAAAATCAAATGGAAGTGAAATTGTGTCGATGAATTCGCGCGATACGCAAATTTCAAATCTTTCTCTCTCTCTCTTTCTCGTTGTTACTCTGTATATGTGTGTATGTATATATGGGTAATGAGTGACGCGCGCGTGACGTGCTGTGTTCTGTGTATATATATATATATATATATATATATATATTCCGAGAAATCGATAAAGTTGTACTGGAATATCGTGCGCGACGTTGTTGTGCGGATACTTTATTCGTCGATAAACAGTGTGTTTTTATGATTTTTTTTAAAGGCTTTTAATGACGAAATCAAAAGTGTCGAAGTGAAAAAGATTATATGAGCGTAAAGAGAGAGAGAGAAGAAGAGAGAGAGAGGTCCTGAAATAACGTCTCATTAGCGTTTAATACTTTATTTGATTTAAAAGACGTCGTTGTACGTATGATGGAATGAAAGATTACGTGTGCCTCGTTTGAATAATCCATGCATGGCTAAGTGACTCTGTACACAGAGAGAGAGAGAACGTTAGGGGAATATGCATGCGGCCTAGAAAATTGTAAATAAAATTCTATACTTAGAAAATCTCTCTCTCGTTTGCTGCCGGCTAGGTTCTATATAGACTATTCCTGGCCGTAATGTGGAGAGAGAGAAAAAAAAAATCTGTATCGAACGACATAACAATTTATCGCTCTTTTATTACCGCAAGTACGCGCGTGGCAATCAAAAATTTACGTCAACGAAAAAAAAGGAAAAGGTTTTTTTTTCCGCGTGGCGCCGCGTGATATATTTTTTTTTCTTCTTCAACTGCGGGATTCTACTCTTCAGTTTTTTTCTTTTTTTTTTTTATACTTTTGACGAATGAGTTCGCAAAATACCCATGACGCCGTTGCAGTCGGAAAACGATAATACGAAAATTGCCGAGTGTTACACAGTCCGTCGAGGAAGGAATAATAAAAAGAAAAAAAAAACAGGAGTAAGCGAGAGAGAGAGAGAGAGGGAGAGAGAGAGAATTGAAAAAGCTACGTCGTCTATAGGAGCACTGTCCGGCTAACAATGAAACAATTGTCGTTAATTAAGCGCTCGGGACTAATAAAGGTTATTATCATTCTTGGCGCGGTATCGCGCGACTGCGAGCGCGTACAGCTCTACACACATACTCACTTTATCGCAATTTGCGTGATAGTCGCCGTATATGTATATACATACAGGCGACAAATGTCAAATTTATCAATCAAAGAGACCCTTATACATGTATATATACGTACATTGCGAGAAGTAACGCGTTGTTTTTCTATCTTACACTATAATATAGCGTTATGTAACCAATGTTTACACGTTCTTTCTTATAATATGAATGTATACACGAGAACCACGTGACCACAGCGAGTTATTTTTTTTTTTTTTTGTTTAAATCTGAAAACTATCGACGCGAGCGAAAATCATATTCCCGACTATATTAATCAATCTCTACCATCTAAATTATCGTTCACTATGTAGAGACGTAGCGTATATATAAACGCAGAAAAACATTGGAGAAACAGGGAAGTAGGATATTATAATACTAGACACGCGACTCGTGCAATCAGCGCTGCGCGTGCATTCACTCTCGTTATATATATATATATATATAATAGTGCATGAATTATAAATAAACAAAAATGCACTTGGACGATTAATCTTCCGCGCGCGCACGCGGTAAGACTTGCGTTACGCTTCCTGCTCATTAGCGCCGATGGAGAGAGAGAGAAAAAAAATCTGAATGCGCGTTCGTTAAACTCTCGCACGAGCGATCTTATAAGGATGTATGTATATATACAGAATAAAAGAGAGATGGGGAGAGAGTCCAACGAACCTACCTATCTCTCTCTTTTTTTTTAACTTCTTTTCTTCCGCAGTTCTTTTCTTGCACTTTTTTTTTTTTTAATTAAGACGTACACGTGCGGGTGTCCGTTTTTAATTGTACTGTCATCTCTTGTAAGGTTGAACTTTTCGAGAAAGAGAGTCGAAAGATGCTGCTGCGTTTTTAATTGGATCGGCGCGAAAAGTTGTGAGTGGTGTGTATATATATATCGGATGCGGGGAAGGAGGATGAAAAAGTGTACGGGCACGTTTCGTTTTGAAAAATTGATTTAAATCGACCGGTTGATGATAGCTGCGAGTGTGTGTGTGTGTGTGTGTGACAGTCACGCTATGGGAGCATTATGGGAATTAACACTTTTGCGCTGGTCGCGACCGTACGGTGATTGATCTTACTACTGTTGTTACCACTACTATACAACTATATATACGCAGGGTATACGCTTAGCTTAGTAATAATGGCACAGAAGTGTTGTTGGGGTAGGTCGACTCAAGGTTACAAGCTACGCAGACGCGCGCGCGCGCGCGCGTACAAGTAAGAGAACGAGGAAGTTAACTTTTCCACGTGAGTTATTGTATACTTTTTGATTTATATTTAATAAGTCTTTGTGATTAAATGGATACGTGCACCCTGTGCGGAGATAGTATCGCTTATTTGTAGTTTATTTTTAGTTGTCGATCGATCAATATACCTCACACTGTATTCTCATATATACTTTCTTGATCATAATTACGAATTAATTTACCAAAATGTCTTATACCTCGGTATATATACGCGTCAACCTCATCTCTCTCTCTCTCTCTCTCTCTCTCTCTCTCTCTCTCTCTCTCTCTCAGACACGTCAAACCAATCAAAACCAAACGACATTCAGAAATCCCGGTTTTTATTACGCAACCCGCGGTGTTCACCCCGCCAAAAAAAAACCCACGTATATATATATATATACATACATGCTTGTCCGAAATCAATAACCATCATATCCTATATATCCTACCGCGTGCACCCTCAAGGACGTATACTCTCTACCTCCACCCGAACAAAAAAAAAAAACCACCTCACCACCGCAGCCGTCGCGCGCCACTCCCAAACCTTATATATATATACAACATCAAGAGGGGGGAAAGCACATAAAAAAAGAGCATCGCGCGGAAACAGTCTCTCCCCACATCTCTTTCACGCGGAAAGAGAGCCGCCGCCCGTATATATATATATACGTATTATACGCGCGACCCTGAATTGTTCGCTCAATGTCGAGCGAAGGCCGTCGAACCTTTCTCCCGCGTGATCTCTCTCTCCTTTACACCCATGGATGACGTATGTATGTATTATACTATACGTGATTCGACCGTCTAACGTTTGAGAGCACCTGCGCGTTCCGCAGGCGATGTTGAGAAATATATATGCTTCCGGTTACGATCGTCAAGGTGGAACATGCGCGATGAAGAAGAAGAAGTCGAGGTCTTGGTATAGTATATATCGTATTGTTTTCGGTTGTTGTAATGGTATGGAGGAAGGTGGCGCAAGAGAGGATAGATGTATATATATATGAGCCTTGGGACGAGGAAAGATTGGAACACCCGACGTAACGCGTGACAAGAGTGAATGAACTCGAGTATATAAGTGACCTGCGTCGTCGGTGAGATGTATGTAATAGCGTAAGAGTATATAATATAAGTGAAGAGGAGGATGTGTGGGAAGTGATTTTTTTTTTTTGGTACGAGGATCATAAAATTGGGGTCCGTCGGAAAACACATATTTAATGTATCTACGAGAAGAATCACGTTTGAAAAGACTTATATGTAATTTATACATTTCCAGCCAACGGTTCTTTGAAAAGGAAAAACTTTCAATCTTTATATCTATCGAATCACTTCCAAAATATTTCCATTTACATACACACACACCTGACGCACGCTCCCGAAGCTATTTCATCCGTACCGCCGCATATATATATATATATATATATATATGCAATAAATATGGTCTCTCCGTGATTTCGCGAAACTTCCTGTCGCTCTCTCAACCCGCGTGTATATACCTTAACTTTTCGTTTCAGGAACTCTCGCATGTAATATAGACCCAAGTACAAAAAAAAAACGCACCTATATACCGCCAAAACGGTCTCGCTCACCTGCAAATTGTTATTTATAGCTTATCCGACCAAGGGGGAATCCCAAATGAACGCAAATGTTTACACACGCGGGGCCGGTTCTAAAGAGCAAACCTCCCTAATCGCCGATTCTACAAGCGTATATATACCTGCTGTGCGCTTATTATCATCCTGCGTGGAGACGGCAAGTGTATTATACACATTGTGATATATTTTCGTATACAGACGCCGTTGTGTCTCTCGCGAATTTTGGCTTGAATCCCTCCCGAGAGGCCCCCTCGTTTTATTGCACACGTCACGTTTTTGATGGGACCGCAATTGTCGTTCCGGGTACTTATGTATTTGGTAGTCGAGACGTATTATATATATGTACCTGCGTATACAGGTTCGCAGCTATAAGGAAGTAAATTAATACATACGTATACGGTTTAAAAGGTGAATTATTGCGCGTACATTCGCCCCACAAGTCTATACATATATAAAATTAACGACATTTCGGCGACTTTTTTTTTGCAATAATAATAATAATAACAACGTGCACCGATACACATAAAACCGAACGCGCGTTTGGCTAAAAATATCTCGTGTATGTATATATATATATGTACGCAACGACGTACGTGTCTTTTTCTAGGTCGACGTCTCGCGCAGACGCGTGGTTTAATAAAATTTCTTATAGTGCACGAGGAGAGCTCGCGCTCGTAAAGCGAGAGGCGAGCTCGAGCGGTTAGGAAAATTTTACGGTGGATATATACGCGCGAGAGATCGACGCCGCGAAAATATACATCGGGCGCCTGGACGAGTGCGAAACAATTTCGTATATATACATATAGCGAATGGTCATTGCGCAATGAGAGAGAGAGAGAGAGGGAATAGGTGAGAGGACGACGCGTGTGTGCTATATGTATGTATGTTGATGTTATATGGGCGTGTTTACGACGAAGCATATAGGTGAGGTATATGGGTGTGAGTGTGACAAAAAAGAATTGGGAAAAACGTATTTGTGTATAGGTGTATATATAATTGGATACTCAAAAATCGAATTGTAATTGATTGAGGATAGAGTAGAGCTTTTTATTAAGATTACTATAGTTAGTAGTAAGATTTTCGGACCGGATTTCTTTCTTTTATATTATCCTCGCGTTATAGCGAACCGGTATTTCGGGTATTTCACATTTATCTTTATATTTATATTTTTTCACCATCATCTCGTCATCATCCGATCGTTGATGGCTTTCCTTATACGGTCGTAGAGGCGCGCGCGTGAGCATCTGTCATAATTATCGAGGTGAGATATATGCCGAAAGAAAGTTGTGTAACGTCAATAAAACGTTTCAGTCTCATCATTCTCGATTAAATCAATTACCGAGAACAGCACTGGCGAGATTCTCTCTCTCTCCGTCTCTCTCTCTCTTTTCGAAATCGGCACGTGACTATACGTGATTCTACACCGAATGTATGTCGTTAAGCGTTTGCGTTCTATTTTTACAGACAATTTACGCTAATCCCTTCTGTACGAGTTCGTTTTTTTTTCGCTTAGTCCATTGTACACGCATACGCGCGTGTAAAGAGACAAGTATATATAGATACGTAAATCAACAAAGACAAGCAGATTGATTTAGGCGTAAGAGAGAGAGAGAGAGAGCTAAAATCCAAATTAAACTCCCTAATCTGCATTGCAAAGGTTTGCGAGTGCCACGTGCCACGTATATATATATATAGGATTTCCGGAGCCTAATTTGCTATCTTATTTGCGCGAAAATAAACACGAGTTTGAAAAAAGATACACTCGTGTCTCGTTTCTTATCGCCGCGCCGGAAGTTGGCAAACATACGCGTATTGAAAAATTGATTTGATGATGATGATGATGATGATGACGCGATGTATACGATATTTAATGCAGGAAGCGCCGTGTATGTGTATATCCTTAGCGCGCGCGCGCGCACGCGTGTTTACAAATATAACTCGAGCTACCGCGGCCGATAAGATTATTATAATTGCACGTATAATAAAGCGCGATTATACAATCTTAATTGAATTACATGAATTAACATTTTCATGCCTCGCTTTTAGCACTCGTATATTATAAACTTCGTCTGCCTCGTTGAAAACTTTAAATCAATCAATTTTTCTAACATTTCGTATTTTTCAAAAAAAAAAAAAAAAGATAAAGACTATAAAGACGGAAACGTGAAAAAAATACGCATACAATATTCTACCGCGTCGTATACAAGACCAGCCAAAGTTCCTTTTATACTTTCTCTCGCCGCAAGGATCAGTTCTACGAACATTAAAAAAAAAAAATAAAAAAAAAACCAGCCCGGGACAAAAATGATTTTCCGAACGCTATTATATACCCCTTCTCTCTTTCTACGTACAACGCGATTAGCATTCCCCGGGGCGCGGTTATGCCGCTCCCTCGTTATATCTCTCTTTCTCTTTCGTTCTCCTTTTCTATTATATATATACCGTTCTTGTATATATGTGCACGTGGCGAAATATCGATACGTAGCGGACGATGTGGGCTGGAAAATTCGACGATTGAATCGGAGAATGGGGAACAGAGAGGGAATTTGAAATTTTAACCGCAGGCGGTGTAGCCGAGGTTCATGGTTCCTTTTTCTTCTCTTCTTTTGCTTTTGGGAACAGGGGGAATAGGTAAATGGAAATGTTTAATTAAATAAGAGAGGTTGTAGAAAAAGTTGAAAATGCAGGGTAAAATGGAAACAAAGTGTGTGATTATCGTAACAGTGGTCGTGGTAATGTGTTGAGAGCCGCCACGTATTGTTCTTGTGAAATAACGCATTTTTTCCGTATACGAATGATAAAATTTAAACGGTGATTCTTGGCACGTACTATTTTTCAATTCTTTCTCTCTCTCTCTTTCCTGTCGCGGCAAAACAACAATCGCGGCAAAACATCTATTAAACTTACATCAAACTCAGTCTAACCACGTTCGGAATTCTCTCGCACTTTCATGAAACTATATATATTGACTTATTACATCTCCGCAGCTCTTTTACACATTGTGATGCGTGTATACTCGAGACTCTTCAATTACTCGAGAGAGCAGAAAAAAAAGAAACCAACTGTGCTACTATATACTGAATCACACACACATATACGTACAGGCGTGCATTGACAATCGAAAATAACAACAACAACAACAACAACAAGTGGTATACACACATACACCGGCCTAAAGCAGCAACGGGCCGGAACTCACCAGTTCCAGAACAAGAAACATACTAAAAAAGAGAAAAACAGAAATAAACATCTGTATACGCATGATCTTCTTTATATCTTTGACGCCTTGGGAATCGGAGCGTGACTATGTGTATACGTATATATATACGCATATGCTTTTTCGCGTAATGAAGTTCCTCGCAGGGATGGGAGGAGAAAAAGAGAGTCGCGTTTCAGGTTATTAAAGTTTTAGGACAGCGCGGAGAGAAAGAGCTGCGAGATAGACTTGTGTTTTAAAAAGATTGCCGTAATTGCATTGGCGAGAGAAGTACGCATGACGCGCGCCAGGCGTACATTTGAAAATTGGACTGTCATGGATATATATTGCACGTGTTCTATACGTATATATATACACAATGAGAAGTAGTCGTCGTCGTTGTTGCCGCAGGCTCTTTTTTTCAGTGCGATAAGTGGACCATCTATTGCTGTTGTTGTATTGTTCAAGCGCCTTATATTGTCGTTAAATTTTAAAAATATATATATAATTTTCGGAAGTAATTTTAGACGTAGTATAGCAAAACACACGCGTGCAAGGTAGAAGTATAGCTATGATATATAACCTGAACACACGCGTTACGCGAGAGTTTCTTCATTCTATTTATATAAGAAAACGAAACGTATATACAGCGGAAACCACGCTTTTCTTCACTCGCCACTCTTCACAACGCGCAAAAAACAAAATAAGAGGCTATAGAAAAAAAAATAGCTCTATTTATTCCTTTTTCACTATATATACACTACGAGCACTTGGACCAAAGTCAAAAGCGTCTACTACTACTACTACTACTACTACATAAGACGATGTGTCGAGTGCACGCGTACTATATAAACCCATGCGCTATACTCTGTTGAATGAATTTATTTTTCTCCCTTTTGCGCTTTACGTGTAGTAGTCGCTGCTGTGCACACTGGGAAATTGGGAAACGCGCGCGAGAGAGAGAGAGAGAGAGTGGTTGTCGATTGCAAGGGAATTGGGGTCTGCTCGGGTTGGGAAATTTGTTTGTAACTTGTTTTACGTGTGATTTCGGTTGGCAAATGTTTTACTGTATATACTCTGTTTAAATAAAATGATAGATTTTCAGGGGAACGGATGTGCGTAGTAGTATAGTCGAGTAACGAGATATCCGGTCGAATATTATTTATCGAAATATATACGATTTGTCTTTAACAAGTTTGTTTATTACAGAAAAATGCGCGAAACAAGCGGACGCGGATAATTTTCCGAGCGATTAATTTTGTATACTCACTTAATAATGCTACATATATACACTATTATAAAACTATTCTCCGATCAATTGCGCGCGGGAACACATGTAACCTCATAAATTAAAAGAAGAAGAAAAAAATAGTAAATAAACGAATACGACTTATCTTCAAAGCTCTCTAGTTATTAACTTTATTGGCGATTAAGAATCATACCTGCGCGAAAGAAAAACCGTGATCATTTATTGAACTGCACATCACGTGAGTGTGTATATATCCATTATATATACGATATTTCGCACGGTAATATTTTATATATACCACATATTTCTATGTTCGAAACGCGAACGACGACACGTCCCATAATAAAAATTTGTTTTCTCCTCTCCTCCCCCCACTACTTCGCGGCCAAGGACTCTTCACCCGCGTACTTTTTTTTCGCTACTATATCTCGCGCGTGATGTTTACGGTTGTATATATATATATATACCTATATATATATATATCTATATAACATCCGCTTGGAGAGTAAAAGTTTCGCAGAGCGTCATCACGTTCCTTTTTTACGCGACTTTATCGGAACTAATTAATGAAAAGCCTGAGAGAGAGAGACAGGTATGTGTCACGTTCCCCCTCCGGTCTGTATGTGAATTAGTATGTATATATATATATATCGTTTATATCGCATCTTCTATAGATATATAAGCAGCACACAGAGCTGCACGTTTCCTTCCCTCTTGGGAAATCTGCCGATGTACAGGAGACCACGAGGCGCGCGCCTCTCTGTTTTTGTTATCCTTCGATCCGAGACAAACAAGTTAATCGTTGCGTCAATTAACGTACTATAAGGATGATATTGAACGCGCGTACGTACGCGTATATGATGTATGTGTAGTATTGTTATGCGCGAGTTTATACGCCTGTTTATATATGTATATATAAAGCTTTCGTCCGCTTTGCCCCCCGTTAAATTGAAGAGCGCACGCGCATAAATTTAGCAACGGTCATTGTTTTTTATTTTTACTCTCGTCGAGAGCCGAAGAGAAGAAAAGACGCGCAATTGCGTGATTTATGGAGTACAGTGGAGACACATACGCGTTGACATTGTTCGTATATAATACAGTTCGTAGTATTTTGTCTAGATTCGCGCCTGGTATAAGAATTATCTAGAAAGATCTAGATATACTGTGTGTGTGTGTGTCTTTGGAATTCACTTGAAAAGCTATAAATTTTCTGTTATATTTTGTAAAATTTTGAATAACAACGACACGCGATCTGATACCAAATACGTTTTTATGAAATTATGTATACAAAAACAAAAAATATTGTTAATTAATATAATTAAAATTCCGTACGCGAAATTATAAACACACATAAATAAAGATGTTATTGCGAAAACGCATGCGGAAACATATACGCGATTTATTGAAATTTTACGTATATTGTGAGAAAAAAAAACGCTCATATGTACCATAAATAAAAGCTGAAATCCAACAGATATATAAGGTACCGTGTGAACTACTAACCTATATACATATGAGAAATTAACCGTAACCGCGCCTCCTAATCACTCCAATCATTACCAAATCACATCCTAACCAAACCAGAAAGCAAAAAAAAAGAAAAAGACAAGCACGTGACTCACTATTCTAAATCAACCGGCCAGCAACATCAAATCGTCTCGCGCCACGTATAATTTTACTATACCACGCGAAAAAAAACACGCTGTCGACCCAAAAATTAACGTTATTAGTACAACGCATATGAGCGTTGACCGCGTGTCTACGTGTTGTAGTATCATCACCCACGTTCTCGCACTTATGTAAAGTTCGTCGTTCCTATTCCTCTCTCTCTCTCTCTCTATGCGTTTGTTTATTACGCGCCTGCGTTCGCTCGTGCACACGCGTTGAATATAATTTCCTTCCCAATTCGAGTTCATGACCCAGAAACGCGCTGTGCGACAGCAACAGGCTATCTCGAGAGAAGAACCGATTGGAGTTCCGAAAATATCGTTATAACGTTACATATATATATAATTGTTAATGTTAAAGTGGTAGTAATATTGTAGGATTAAAAAAAATAATAATTATTCAAGCAGGGATTCGTTCCTTACACTGGCCTATATCTATTGACGGTCAGTTCTATTCTCAACGATTTATGCCGACGAGTCGACCTCAAAAGATGTACAATCACATCGTGCGCGATCGGTATTCAGTAAGCGCTAATGATTCGATATAAATCGTACTTGACGAATCACAATAAAGAATTTTAATTTCATGCCCACCGCACGAGGTTCTTCGTATTGCTCGGTCCGACTACGCGATTACCATAAAAACAAACCTAAAAACAAATAAGCCTATATAATATCTACACATCTCCGGCCACGAAAAATTCTACCGCGTATATCCATCCTCTACCATAATAGAAGAAAAAAAAGTTTGTCCATTAGACAAGGCCTATAATACACTATATAAGACCAACGACGACGCGACAACGCGACGACGGCCTCAAACTGCCTCACTTCACCTCGCCTAATCCACCTCGCAATCAAACAATTCACGCGCACGTACATCTACATACATACATCAATAACCCCTTCCTATACACACATACATACACCATCCGTTCATTCATCTACTCCTTGAGGCCGAGCGCACAATTACAGCGCGCGAAAAGGCGACAACGACGAGTATATTTACGAAGGTTTTGTATCGATCAAGGCTGCTGCTGCTGCTGTATATAGTATGCATGCGCGCATCATCATGTGTATCGGTGAAAGTGACGTAACTCTCTCAATTCGATCAAAGCATCTGTCGTTTCTAATAAGAAAAGACAAATATTATCGAGATCAAGTCCAGATGTATAAATGCCAGCGTGCAAGAGAGAGAGAGGCAAGACCACGTGCTGATGATGTGTATATACTCCGAATTTTTAACAGCTGTGTAGCATATATACGCGCGTAACGTCGATACGGTTGACACGTGTCGCGTGACCGAGGGTGGAGGGAACCCGCGTGTATTAAAACGGAGAGGGAGAGAGAGAGGCAGATATCGGATAGCGCACGAGCGCGAGGTACGGATACATGATATTCTTGTAATAACTCGGATGTCGTTGTGTACGGGTTTATATATATATACGTTTGTACACGTATGTATATCTATATATTATATACATATATACACCTGCTTATGCAGAGTATATACATATACGAGAGCATGCGCGCAATTACGCAAGCGCACTGCGCGTCGATCGTAATCGTCGTGTGTGAGTGTGTAATCGGAATTCAGACACCGCGGGTACGAAAAAAAAAAAGAAAAAACATGTATATGCATGTGTAAGAAGATTTTGAAGAACGCGCGCGCGGGATGTGTTTGCTTTATATATGTGAAGAGAGAAAGAGAGGAACTATATGTGTATATATATCTAAAACGAGTATGTGTGTGTGTGTGTGTGTATGATGATAAATGAGGTTATATGGTGTGGGCGGATAGGGCTCTGAATGGGTTTTTTTTTGTACGATGTTTGGAGAGAGGTAAGTGTTTGGATGTGTGTTGTAAGAGGTTGACAAAATTCGATGCGCGAGTTTATAAAATATATGTATACGAAGAAAAAGTAGCAGCAGAGGAGAGAGAAGGAGAGATACCGTACGCGTGACTGGAACGAATTCGAGTTGATATATAATGAAAAGGAATTTCATGTACTTTGAAGGGTATTTATTTTTTGTTATTGAGGATAGCAGACGCGTGTATGTATAGGTGTACACGGAGAGAAACAATATAATAAATATATATAATAAAAATTAGTATATTGTATAGGAAAAGTGTGACATATTCAAATTATGGAGAGTTTTATTATGATTATAACAAATATTACTATAACCATAATAATATTGGCAACACTGCTTGAGAAATAAAACTATCTCAAGAAAAATTGCTATGTTACATAGTAAAAATTATACTATAGTAAAAATTTGTATATAATGTAATAATATTTGA